>CM017803.1:370236-452253 GCA_008086715.1 Sitobion miscanthi
TACAGTAATAAGCTCAGGTTCGGAAAAAACCGCCCCAAGAAATCTAGAAAACCGTAGATACGTCTTGACGAATATCATCACAACCTCGGTATGCAATATAATGGAACAGAACTTGGCGTATTTGACAACTTCCAAGAGAGCCATACTGTTTCAGATTCGCGGGACTGCTGTACTATGCGACAGGTTCGCACTGGCCCGGGGACGGCGACTCGTCCTTATAACCTCTTCAAGCCGGACGAACGATTCCAGTCGTCTGGACGGCGAATTGAACTGATCAAAGCGACGTGGAACCCTCGCCCGCGATGCGATGCCCTGTGGACGCCCAACCAGTTGACGAGGCCGGAGTTTTTCGTCCAAAAGAGGGAAAAAACAAGCCAACCTTCCAGGGGAGCTGAGGGTCCAATAACATCATCGTAGACTTCTATCTGTCTGGCTGGTCCCCTGGTGTCAACTCTAGAGCAAACGCTCACTCCGCGCGGACGGACGGCGGCGAGGATCGACGTCCGTGCTGTGACAGCCACACACCAATGCCTCACGCGTTTTCCTTGTTCTTTCTTCTCTTCTGTTGTTTTCGCCGAAGTGAAACCGTCCTAGAGTTCCCACCCTGGCCGAGCAGCTGACGAGGCGAGACGATGACGTGGGGTCGAGGTGCGTGGCAGTGCACTTTTGGGGTTATCGGCGGTAAGTCGGCCGATACCGTTCTCTCGCGGCCTGCACCGGCGGTGCGAGAACGGGATCGCGACTGTCCGGGCTCGCATCTCGTGTCGTCCGACACGCGGACCCTCTGGCATGCTCGGCGGGCTCCCTGCTTCTTCGGTCCGAAGCGACGCGACACACGACAGATGGCTTAAGCGGTTTACCCGGGCACGGATAAAAAAAAAATCGACGCAGGAACAGCCATTCGTGACCGTGTACTTATAATGCCTACTTGCTGCTGCGGTGTTGCAACCGAATACGACTCTTGACTTCTAGCCCGGCGGCGGCGGCGCGGCGGAGGCGCGGCGGAGGCCGTCAGGCTCTTCCACGGCGGGTGAGTGACGGATTACTATAATAATTACAAGAGTGGCCAGGAACACTACAACATCGCGCCTGCCCTCTCGTCACCTGGCAAACTGGTCGCCGTCGCTCTCGCAACCCGTCCGTGGCCGGGCTTCGCCCGCTGCCATGGTCGTCTTTCGCGTCCAGAGCAAACCGGCGCCCCGCGACTCCGTCCGCCCCGCGGACCGGCCGTGCGAACTGGTAGAGTGTCATATACCAGTGCCATCATTACTGGCATCAACCACCACACTCGCCCATCACCATACCCCCCCCCCCCCCCCCCCCCACATCGCCTCGTCTTGTCCGATGCCTTTTTTTTTTTGTTTTTCCTTTAAAAGATTATAGTTTTTGTTTTTTTAAACAATTGAATTTGTACTTGTATTTCATTTTTTCGGCATATTACTACTATCAATATTGTTTTAAAAAAGTTAGTGATCTAATAAATTATTCTGTTTACACAGTAAATGCTGTTTCTTCTTTTCGCTTTCTTGATTCTAAGCATTAATATAGAGTACATTTATATATTTCAACATAATAATGGTCCTACTGAACATGATTAAGTTCACTGCAGGGAGTGTTGGACCCTCTGGGACCCATAACCGAAAACATTAACTAACAATATTTTTGTACGTATACAAAATATGAATAAATAAATTATGATTAACCGGTGTTGTGGCTTTTTCTGTCCCAAAATGTGAGAACATAGATCCGAAAAGGGAATTGCAACAACACTACTACCATCATTTTAAAAAAATCATACTTCATTCTCGCTCGGCTCAAAGTCTAAAATAATAATAATTTAGTATAACTATTGTTCTATAAATCCTTACATTGTGTTTACGGTAAAAGTAAGTCAGCATTTTATTTTCACATTGACACGCACACATACGACGTACGGGCGGTTACAACGCCTGTTTCATTTCAAATTTTTAATAAAAACGATTTTTAAAGTTTACAAGTTTTTTAAAAAATTTCACAGATTGAACATCGATTTTGCTAATTCAATTTCATCACACGAAATAAAAAGGACTGCTGTGGAAACACACAGCAATAAATATTACTGATCAACCATAGCACGACAAAATCAGGATCAATTTTATCCAGTGTTATATTATACTTTGGAGCACATTGTAGAGTTTGGATTTTTTCATGTTCACAAAACTAGTACGAGGAAGGGGAACACTTTTCTCGTATACCTGTGAGCCGCACCGGTGAGACCCGTGTGTCAAGTCGGTGGAACTCACAGGCTTGATACAACTTCACGCATGAGCTATTGAAAGCTCAAGATTTTTTTGGGGAAAAAAGGTAATTTCTGAAATTAATAAATAATAAGAGTACTAAATTGTTTTTATTTTTTAGGTAATCACGTATGTGGTTATTTCGCTTAGGTTTAAAAACATTTATATTAATAATTTTAGCATTCTTCACACACATGTGATGATAAGTATGTTTGCTAATAATAAACAATATAATATTGGCAACTATGGCAGGTGGGGAAAATAATAATAAATACGGAATCCTGTTCCGCAAGACATCATAATGTATATAGTTCATTGGTAATAATAATTTGGATAATGAACATCCATATTATAAAATATAATGTTAAAATTTTGGCCCACAGGAGACCGCAACGCAACATACTCGTGGTATACTCTCCGTCGCCAGATTACCTGGGGTGTACATATAGTATTTGTTCAGTTTCAGGATATTTTTTTTTAGTACGCCGTAGCGTGAGCTTGGGAAGGAAATATTATTAAAGGACACGCTCTGCGACGCCTATAAATCGTGCTTTTACAAAGGGGAAACGGGGGGGAACATAATTACGACAAGACTGAAGTGTGGTTGATGACGTGGTGGTGCTTCACCCGCCCTCGGGCCCGCTGTGGTTTACTTAGCACACTCATTTTGGCTGGTGACGACCTCATGAAAAACAAAACGATGTGACTGGACACGAGGTTTGTGGATAAACGACGGCTAAGGTTAGGCGACGTTGGCGGCTGATTCGGGGTCGTTCGTAGGACGCGTTCAAAAACAAAACGTCTGCTCGAGGTGAACGCGAAAAAACAGAGTTTGTGTCCGGCCGTTGCTGGTGTCGGAGCTTTTGGTCGTGAAGTGGGGGTGAGGCTCAGTGTCGTCAATTTTGCGGGATTTATTTATATTATATTGGAAACAAACAGTATTGCCTGCGGGCCGACCGCGACAAAAGCGCTGGAGATTACGGGCGGTTGACATCGCGGCACTTCCGACGACGGGCACTGCATGATGAAGGGGGGAACGGGACAATTAATTTTTGCATAACCTCACTGGCGGTCATTTGTGCATTAGCGTGCGATATCTGGCTTTATTACTAATGGTTTCCAAGAATACAGGTGCGTTGACTTGTCAACAACGTTAGCAATAGGTAAGTAGTGTAGTTTTAAATCGTTATAAGTATACGACAGTTTAAATTTCTTGAATAGCATAATATACCTAACAAAATAGTTGTTGAATCATTACGTTTGTCAAAAATATTCCATTGACTTAAATTACATTATACCCAAGTCGTAATCTGTGATTATTTATGTATTTTATTTGATATTCAATCAAAAATATATGTCTTTACGTTTAAGACTATTAGTGTGGTGTACTTTTGAATAATACCTACCCCACTTGGAAAGCACAATTTGTACCTACATTAAGTTTATTGGTAAGTTTTCTTTAAATCATATACGTAGAAAATAAATCGTTATGATTATACTTTAATAATTTGAACATACATTATTGTACATTATTTGACGTATTAACAGTTTTTTATTTAAATTTTATTTTCAGTTAAATCAGTTTTGTTCATTCAGTTACCCCACCATTAAATGTTTATTCAAAGTTTTATAACACAAAAGTTGTTTTACTCTTACTCTTAAAATTGGCCACACAACAATAACCTAAACCTAATACAACTTCATATATATTAATTTACTTATTACCATCTATGGAGGACACAAAAGATGGCTGCCTATTTACCTATACATACCTAAAATATAATGTTCTCTCATCAGAAGTTAACTTATAAGTTGCATGTATTCCAATTTTAAATTTGGCATAGTTTTCTTATTATTAAGAACTAGTATAAATCTGTATTCCACCCTATAAACTTGACCCATGATTTGGAGTTGATATTGAAATCACATTTTTTCCTTAGTCTTCATTAAAACCCATTTTCCAAACGAAACAATGAAATAAGATTTTGTTTCCCTATACTAATTTTATAATAGTTGAAGAGACTACAAAATGATTGAAGTATGTAAACATATTTTTTTTTAACCATCAAATTTATTTTGGTTATATTTTCCTTTTTTAATTTATAGATAGTAAACACATCAACTACTCAAGTAGTCAATTTCAAAGAAGATACTAAATTCAAATCTGCCTGCAGAAAGAACTAATCCCAATAATATAGTAAACTAAAAATATGATTAAATGAAAATAGTACATCTATTGTTTTTTTTTTAAATTTTAACAAATTTACCAATTAAAGCCTAATTGTGCTACAACAAAATCAATCAGTCATTTGATACTAAATGGGTGGTAAAATGTATGTTATTCTTTATTAATTAAAAAAAAATCATAAATTACTCGTCCTCAGTATTAATATTAGATTAAATATAAGATACTTTTTCTATAATATAGTAGGTATGTATTAATCCTAATTTTTGTATTATAAAAATATTTGTATTTAAAATTTATTGATATTAATGTTTTTTGCAACTGAATATTCCTTCTGTTTGGTGGTGTGTTAGCTATTGATTATCACCTACGAATCTAAGTTAAATGTTTATTAGTCCCCTTTTTAATTTTACGGTATTTTGTTAAGTTACTGGGTTAAGTTTAGTTTGTTTTAATTTTTTGAATACACTTATGAACTTAACTCATAATGTTTATGTGAACATTACTACTCATAACGAATATTTTGATCTAACTGTATCATTTAATTTGGAATATAGTTAATCATAGTCCTGTGGCTTTAAATTATGGTAGACATTTTTTGAGGTTTATTTATTATTCAGCAGTGCTCTAAATCAAATTTATAAATGTATTGGGCTACAGTTAACCTGTGGCATTTACTTTCTTTGTAGTAAGTAATCAAGTCGATCACGGTTGCTCTATATTCTATCCTCCTTTATTTACCTATTATTCTAATAGTTATTACTTAGGTCCATACTTCTCAAATTTAGGCCAAACTATAATGTATAACTAATTTATATGTAGGTACAACCTGATTTTGATAATAATAGAAGTTTAATTTTCATCTAGTAAGCACATAGCACTAATGCAAATGACTGTAAACTGTGTTTTTTTAAAAATGAATGTTTATTTGAATTTGATAATCCTAATAAAAAAATAGATCTTAATAAATTCACTGTTGAATCTATTTTATACCTAAATACTTTAATAGTGCTATTATAATATTTAAAAATTCTAACATATTAGTCATATTATTATAGTTACCAACCTAAAATCTTGTGGTGATCCTAGTAAATTAGGGCTAATCCCACCGCTCTATAAATCACCCTCTATAAAAATGGCCCTTTATATGTGGTTCTAATAATAGTAAATACAATTGGGTGATTTCGTCATGATAATTGGAAGAATAGCAAGTTGTTTTTTACATATTACCCTTATTGTTTGTAACATATTCATAATTGTGTTGTTAAAATCAACATAATTTTATAATTTAATTTTAAATATTTAAATCTTCATAGTCCTTATCCTATTAATTAGTTTAAATTTTTAAGTGGTTCATAAATTATAAATATAAAATGGGGTAATATATTAATGTTTTTTCAATTTTGAATATGACTTATTCAAAAACAGTTTAAGCAATTAGTTCTGCATTAAAATTTTAAAAGTACAATATGCTAGATGTGTACTTATAATAAGTTCGGCACTATATGTATATTCAAAAAAGTTCTGATTATTAATTTAGGTTCTACTTCTTTTTCTACAATTCACCTCCAAACTCATAGTTACCCATATTTTATTCATGGTAATTCAAAATAAAAAATGCAGATTAACCCTTAAAAGTTAAACCTCCTCAAAACAACGCACCTAAGAAATGCCATATCTCCCCTCCGATCTCTTTGTACTCTTCTCTCCCGTTTGTCCCCTAATTTCCCTTCACTCTTATTCGTTTCCCGCCTCCCCCTTCCCTCCCACAACATTGTTTTCAATTGGTGAACCTCCACATTTTCACCCTCATATGGCTCTACTCACCGAAATCATTTTATATATTGTCGTTTAGGTTACCTTTTTAAAAAATTTTTTAAAACTTTTATTTTTTTATCAGTTTGTACTCGTTAGGGTAAATCATATAAATAAGGGGTTAGGAACAGTGCTTTTTGTGCTGAGACTATCGGCTTTAAGAAATTTAAATACATAATAAATGTAGTATAACAACACGAAATTTCTTAGGTAAGCTAGAGCTGCCTTGGGTAAGTTGGCTTTTGTTAAACTCCTCTGAAGTGCTTTAGTAATAAAACAAATTTATCAAATTAGTTAAACAAATTTGGGTCTTACCTGAGCCCCATCTCATCAATTTAAAACCATCTCTTAATCAAAAAAAACAATTTTAATTAAAAAAACCATCTAAAATAAAAAAAATTAGAATATTAAACCACTCTTAAATTAATTTTTCCATGCAATGACAAATGATCCAACCTTCTAATTATATATTGTGTGACTAAAGTCTCCCGTGACTCGCTGCTTTTCCTCGCCGCTCCTTCTTAGTGCCGTTCCCCAATATATATGATGTCTCATAGTGTTAAAACGCTCTATCTTCCACCGTTTGACATCTTCATAGGAGGAAAGGAAGGAAAAAGAGTGGGGTGGAATTAGGCGGCGGAAACTAGGATAGGAAAGAGAGATAAGAAAAAAGGAACAGAAAATCGCGAGAAGGCCACAAGGGGAAGGAGGTAAGGAGACGAAAAAGGGACAGGAAGAAAGGAAACATGGAAAAAAAAAGCAAAAGAAGGAAACAGAGGAAAGGGGGGCAGGAGGAATAGTTAAGGAAAGGGGAGAAGAGGGCTGGCAGAAGCATGAAGGCCAAGAAACGCGATGGAGAGAGTAACGGCAGGGCGATGGCAAGAAGGAGGGACAAGGGAAAACTGCACCGGATCGCTCCTCATCTCTCTCAGCAGAACTTTTTTTCTCCTACTTCCCCTTCTCCGTTCCTGCATCCTTATTAACTTGTCACTCCATCTCTTGGATCTTCCTTTCTCTTCTTGGCAAGACTAGCAGACCCGACAAAAGAATGAAGATGGAAAAAACTAATAGGAAGACGAGGAAAAAGGGCAGGGAGAAAACAATAATCAGATAGTCGAGAAGGAAGAGGATAAAAACGGCAAAAAAAAAATGTGAGAAAAAAGGGGGAAAAAGCACAGAGAACGGGAAAAGAAGTAAAAAGAAAAGGAGATAGGGAGGGAGGTAGAGGAGGGTGAGAAAAAATAGGAGGAAAAACTAAGGGTGGAGAGGCGGGGGTAGAGGAAGGAAGGAAGGAAAGATAGGGGGGAAAATGCAAAAGCAGAGAAAGAAGAAAAAAAGATGGAATAAGGCACTTTCGAGGCCGAGGAAGAACAGAGTGAAAAATGGGGAAAAGAAAAAATCCTGAAGCCCAGGGAGAAGAATAAAATACGTATGTGTAGTGCAAGTTCTCGGGTCGTGCCCCTCGTTGAACACAAAAGTATTTTGTGACCTTCCGTGCCCACCGTTATTGATAACCGTTATCGCCCACAGGGGTTTGCAGCGTGCGCCGGGTTTGTCACGTGTTCACGAGCCGTCCGTCGACTGTTTGTCCTATCGCCATTGTCGTCATGCCGGGACAACGCAGCACCATCGGTTGTCAACACCCGCTATCTGCAGTCTCGTCATCATCAGGTCGTACACAGATGATTTAATTTGTTTATCTTCTTCCGTTACCCGACGTGGTACTATAATTTATATTTGTACGTAATTTAATTTTTTGCCGTTCGTATTGTAAACGTGCCCATAATATATTTTATTAACACTGGTACGTAGAATTATTTGTGCCGAACCATTGCAATAAAATTGTTATAATATTGTCATACGAAACAACTATATTTTTACTGTCTTCTATTTTGACTATTTTCCTATTACCTTTTTTTCCACCTTACTGTCCACTACCACCACACAGCAATATATTACTTTGAGCCAGCATAACTCGAGCGTGGGCAATACTTGACGGCCACATCTGTGCCGTCAAGTTGCACAAAAGCCACAATCAGGTTGCCACCCTCACAATATATGGATATTGTAACATGGTGTAACCGTTACCGGGGTTATTTTTTCATGAATTAACTGGTTAACTTAGAAATCATTGGATTTGTGTACTTAACTGTTTTGATGTGGAATTTTTTATAGTAATATTTAGCTGGTTTAGATAGAATGTTTTGATTTAAAGATCTATACTCGTATTTAGTGAGAGGTTTGAGACATACCATGGCGCAGATGTTATTTGGCGAAGTGAATAGACCGGAGGCTTGTATAGTCCGTATTTGGGAAGGCTTGACACATCCCCATATTGAAAGCCAAAGGCCCAGATAGATTTTAACATTGATTTGTATATTAATATTTGTTGTCAATAGAGAGTTTGGACTTAAGGATAGGAAGATTTATTCTTAAAAATAAATCTACATATTGAATTAAAAACTATATTATTAAATGCATAGTGATACTAAGGTACCATAACTCACTACTCTCAACACATAATCGTACAATAATTTATCAAGCAATTTTTTTTAGAATAACTTAACACACAGAATTTCATACTTTGTGTTTTAATATACCAATGGAATGTTCAACAGTTTATAGATATTTTTGTTACCACTTATCATCTAGTAGACATTATTTCAATACAACATAGGTATTTTTCCATAGTTGCTTTTCTTCTACTCTTCGTCACAGAATAAATAAATAAAATACAATATACATTTGACAAAATGTACAGTTTATATTAATTACACATTGTAATTTAAATAAATGTATTCATGTTACCATAATCCCAAATGTTCTTCGTATCTGCAAATTTAAAAACATAAATATTTTATTTTTGGATTTAATGACTAATTATATGAAATTCAATAAATATTAAATAGGTACCTCTTATAACAATTAATAGAACAAATATTAATTTACATTCTTAAAAAAAAATCTAGTTATTGGATTAAAACTATAATACTAAAATGCATATGGACAGGTAGATACTTTAAACTCACTACTCACAGCACACAATAATTACAATGCTTAGATTCCCAATACTGTATATTTTAATTTTTAATTGGCAGTTATATATTTTATTTTTTATGAAATTTTAAGAATTGGACCCTCTCAGGTCTCCTGTTACAGCCTGTATTTATAATATCTCCCAAACACTTGGTAAGTTGGCAAAATAGGCATTCAGATAAATTTTACTGCAAAACAGTAAATCAAATTACCTTAAACCTTAGTGAAGTATAATAAATAAAAAAATAAACAATGTAAATCATAAATGTTAGTATTTAAAAACGGGGTAATAGATGTAAACGCGCTGTTTCTACTCCCATTCGATCTTCGGTTTATATTTCTTATGCTATTAACCTATATTATAATAAAATATCGTGGTTTATACTGTTACTTACAGTCATTATAAAAACGTTTCCGGGTCATTTAAATCATCTGTAAATCAGTAATATAAGTACCTACTTTTTTTATTCAAATGGTAGCCTTTTCCACTGTCTTGTTAGGTACATTATGTAAACAGAAATATACAATTATACAAACACAATTAAATGTCTACAGTCTATATCTAATATATAAAAATAAGTCCGGTTTTCCCTCCTGACGCTATAACTCCAGAACGCACCAACCGATTTCATGGTTTTGCATTCGTTTGAAAGGTCTTGGGCTACGTGAGGTTTATAGCAAAGAAAATCTTGAAATTCAGGAAAAATTCAACAGAAAAGTGTTGAAATCGTTTTTCACATACAGCGCCATCTATTATACATCTATTATATCTTTTATATATTATTTTTATGTACTTCAAACCAATAGCAACGGTGCGTGATAAAGTGTTTGACAGATAGTCTGCTCAATTGAGTGTCTACAAATCGGCAAAAGTCGTTGGTAAGAGTAATTAATCCAGATGTCGCATCAACTGGGACTTTTCCATTTCCAAGATCTAACAATTCTTTTGAAAATTGTGCAGCACTTTGATCATTTTGAAGTTGAACTCTCATATTAGTGGTTAGCGATAATGTTTTTACGTTATTCCATAAAGGTGATGCCTTTAGGCAAGCATTCAATTCATCTGCAGGCGTTCCACGGGGAACTACTGGCAACGTCTGCCTGAAATCGCCTGCCAACAATATCATCAAGCCGCCAAAGATGTTGTTATTTCTCCGAAGATCCTTCAGTGTGAAGTTAAGTGCTTCAAGTGATTTCTTATGTGCCATTGTGCACTCATCCCAAACAATGAGCTTGCATTGCATTAACAATTTTCCCATTGCACTGGATCGGGAAATATTGCACGTTGGAGTATCAATTGTGTTTAAATTGAGTGGCAACTTAAGCGCAGAATGTGCAGTACGACCGCCATCTAGAAGAGTCGCCGCAATTCCAGATGAGTGCACAATGGCACATAAGAAATCACTTGAAGCACTTAACTTCACACTGAAGGATCTTCGGAGAAATAACAACATCTTTGGCGGCTTGATGATATTGTTGGCAGGCGATTTCAGGCAGACGTTGCCAGTAGTTCCCCGTGGAACGCCTGCAGATGAATTGAATGCTTGCCTAAAGGCATCACCTTTATGGAATAACGTAAAAACATTATCGCTAACCACTAATATGAGAGTTCAACTTCAAAATGATCAAAGTGCTGCACAATTTTCAAAAGAATTGTTAGATCTTGGAAATGGAAAAGTCCCAGTTGATGCGACATCTGGATTAATTACTCTTACCAACGACTTTTGCCGATTTGTAGACACTCAATTAGTTCTTATTGAAAATGTTTTCCCAAACATTAGTGAGAATTATAAGAATTATGCTTGGTTAAGTCAACGAGCAATTCTTGCAGCAACGAATAATGATGTCCACGCACTGAATTTCACCATTCAATCAAAAATTGCTGGCGATTTGGTGACATACAAATCCGTTGATTCAATAACAAATCCCGATGATGTAGTAAATTATCCAACGGAGTTTTTGAACTCTCTGGAGATACCAGGATTTCCACCACATAACTTGCAACTGAAAGTTGGTACAGTTATTTTGATACTGCGTAATTTGAATCCACCGCGACTTTGCAACGGTACTCGTCTTTCGGTAAAGAGACTTATGCCGAATTTAATTGAGGCAACCATTATTAACGGAAAGTACGCAGGTGAAAATGTATGTATTCCTCGAATACCAATGATTCCGACTGATCTTCCGTTTGACTTCAAACGATTGCAATTCCCAGTTCGCCTTGCGTTCGCAATGACAATTAATAAGTCGCAAGGCCAATCGCTTAGTGTTTGCGGGATAAATTTGGAAAATCATTGTTTTTCACATGGACAGTTATACGTTGCGTGTTCACGAGTTGGGAAACCATCCGCTTTGTTTGTGTTAACGACAGACAAAAAAACAAAAAATGTGGTTTACCAAAGAGCACTACAATGAAACAATTAAATAACACTTCATTTTAGTAGGTAATTGTAATGAATTTATTACTGTTGTGAAATGAAATAAATATTTTCCTTTTCAAATATATAACAAAAAAAATTACAACGTTACTTAAAACGAATCTGATGGCGAAACGGAGTTCGACGGGTCTGCTAGTAATAGTATAACACAATAATTGATAGGGAGTTATTATTTTATATAATATGTTAATAATTATAATATAGTATAGAATTATGCTCACCACCAGCATTCAAATAACTCTTACTGTCCTCGAAGAAAGCCTGTATTATTTCGACTAGAAATTATAATATTTGATTTTTAACTATATTTATAACATTTAACATTTATAATATCCAAGAATATTGTATTATTTTAACAATATATTAACATAATTTTATATACCTAATAAAATATTTACGAGACTGATAAGTCTAGCTATACATTTGTTGATTATTTTTTTGACAATTCTATAATTTATTATTTAGACCACTATTTGTTTTAGACTCGTAGTATATTCAAAGGTGTGTGCACGGGAAGTGATTGGTGTTCCTGAGCACCCCTGGCATTTTATAATTGGGTCCCTTAAATTAAAGTCCCAGAGCCGTGGGAGGGGCCGTGATTTTATCTGATATAACTAGAATAAAATAAAATATTTTTTTTCTAAGAAATGTGTAAAAAAATGAATCATTTTTTGTAATAAAAAAAATAATAAAACGTAATAGTATATTGTGTACCATTGACGGGAAGTAAGCTATTTCAGTCACGAAACTGAAATTGGCGAAATTCTTTACACACACGATTCACACATACTGTTTTTTGTCACACGTCTGCATTCATCGATCACGAAAAAGATAATGCAGAGATCTATGTAACAACCAAACTATTCTACGAAAACAATATTTCATGAAAGAAATGATTTGATTTTATTTATTTTTAGGGTCATGTATAGAGATTATAATAATATGAAAATAGGATGTAATCAAATGTTTATGTTTTATAAGGATCTGCCAGTGTCTGGTAAAATTTAGAGAATACGTCCAGCACTTTTAGGGATCCAACTGGAGTCCAATTGGACCTTTTGGGGATTTCCATTTTACCTCCCGGCACTATTGCGATTCTTACTTTACCACCAGATTGGAGGAGAAAAATTTAAATTTGCTAGAAATAACTTGTTATGATTATAACCCCTGATATTTATAAAAAAAAAAATTAATAAATGAACATTGCAATTAATTAGATATTAGATCCAAGGAAATAATATATAACTTGGTACTAGTAATTTGTATACCAAATGGTACTGATTAATATAATATATCCACATGTATTATTAAGAACTTTGGTGTGAATTAAGAAAACAGCCAAAAAATATTGTATACACAGTCCCCCTCCCCGAAATTCAAGTCTGCGCAGGCCTATGAGTGTATTGAAAATTGAAAAGATGTTTTTTACTCTTAGATTACTCAATAATCATTAAAAATGATTTTAAATGGCAGAGTTGTGAATGGGTCTGAGAGAGAAAATAAATATTGCATTGACATCCTCTTAAGAGAGGTATTTGTCTTTCTGTGTTTACATTAAAAATATGTCCAAAATTAAGAAAGTAAATTATAATATAAGCTACTGTAATTGATTTCATATAATTATTTAATTTTAAGATTTGTTTTAGATTCTTTAGGTAGTTCAATATAATAATTGTAAAAACTCACTGGTTGCTGCGGGAGCAGTGTCGTACGCTTCTTTTATATGCTTTTTAAATTGTTCAATATCCGCTGGGATATTCAATTTTTAAAGACAATCATCAGCACACGTTAATTACCGCAAAATTACATGAAATAAAAATGAGTTAATAAATAAATATTATTATTTAATATAGACGTTATACGGAAACTCCATATAACACCTGCTATGAGCTCTAACATTTTATACATAATAAAAAGTTATATAACAAGAGAGGAATAATACGTAAAACGATATTCATTCAGATAGTTCAGATATTTCAGATATTTTTTCAGAACTAGATCTGTAGGTACTCCATCCAGTGAGAGAACACACCAATATTTAATTACGATGTTCATTAATTTTTTAAGCGAGTTATGAGATTAGGTAAAAATAGAGAAACCTGGAACCTGATCCTGCTGGCTGATCCCTATACCACCTTGCTGATCCCGTGCACACAGACGGCTGATCATCTCGCCGCCATCTATCACATACGTATACGATATATCCACCACCCCGCTCATCACTATACCCGCTGATCATCCCGTGCACACATACGGCTGATCCCTATGCCACCTGGCTGATCCCGTGCACACAGACGACTGATCATCTTGCCATTTATCACACACGTATATAATTACCCCACCACCCCGCGCTCTCCTATACCACAATTGACCGCCGCCAGTCAACAATGCCACCGCGCGAGGAAAATAATTAAAAAACACATTCATCAGATCGAAATTCGAACCCAAGCCCATCGCATGCCGAAAGACTACCACTCCGCTGCGCAACTTACTCGCTCATACCTGAAAGGTATATTCTATCTTATTTAACTGATGTTTACGACAATTACTCGTATACGTACGAGACGTATAATTTCCCCACCACTATCACTATACCATACCAACGACCGCCGTGAACGAGCGTGAGCCCGCCGTCGTGTTATTATTTATCACAGTGACTTGAACATATAATAATATTCTACTGGTATTTATGGAAATCCATCAATAAACATTCAACACATTGATATCAATATTTTGAAATATGACTCAATCATCCGAATTTTACCGGTGAGTACCATTAGTTTTTATTTTTTTATTTATAAATTATTCTTATACCTATTTTCATAGGCATATGATAGCAAACGAAATCGTATATCCATCCTCCCCCGAAGATGAAGAAGAAGAAGAATATATATCAAGCAAACTATCATTACGGTTGACAATGGATGCTTATCAATTGCAGAATATTATGAGTTTTTATCCTAAAATTGGGAAATCCATCATTTATTATTATAACCTTAATAAACATGAGAACCCATTTATTTTTGACACTAACTTGATGGGATAGGTTACTAATTTTATTTCAACTAACTATGCACATGAAAATTTATTATGGGATGAGAGTACCAATTGTCATAATAATTACACTGGTACGAATCGTAAAATAAGTCGAGATTTAACCCCTTTTCAATAGCTACGGGAATAGCCCGTACAATAAGCGTATTACCGATAGTTAGAGCTAATTATTTTTGTTATGCATTTAAAGAGTTGAATTATGTATTATATGCCGCAAGTCTACATAAAAAGGACATGGAATTGATTTTGTCATTATATTTAGAAACAAAATACGTTACAGAGACTGGCGCCTCGTCGGAATATACCACGAAATATTTCTGTAATAGGGTAAATAACCGTTGCCAAACAATTTACAATTTTATGAATCCAAATAAAATTATGTTAAGTTCTGAAAAAAAACATTTCCAACAGCATGTTGGTCTATCATTTACCATGCTGGGTATAATAAGATAATTTAAAAAATGCGATACATATGGACGTCGCTTGCAGGTATGGGCAGGAACGAACGAGTTGAGACAAATTTTATACCTATAAACTTAGATGCAGCAGAAATAGAATTATTAACGTCTCGAATATTTATTACGACAAGAGAATTGTAGATAAATTAACAATGTTTATACAGATACTAATAAACGCTTCTTTATAAGTATTCACCACGATTTTTTTTTTATACCATACGTATTTACATATTTATAATATTCAGGTGTATTTTATATATCAACTCGAATACACGCGTATTAAGCTAAGTATCGGAAATGTTTCTTATTTATTTCAAATTAGGTATATCATACGGGAAGTACTCGAGCTGAAGATTTACATAATATGACCTGAAGTTTTGAAAAACATAGATATAAACATGTCATGCTTACCTGATAGAAAAATGTGCTATACCGCATAACTGATACTATATGCTACTAATTTGTCGGCTAGAAGCTGGAGATCTTCCTCCGCATAAATATATATAGTAATAATTTAAAAATGTGCACGATCTCGACAGTTCACGGACAATGCTTTACATAGTAATAGAAATATATTACTAGATACTTATCTATGTTTGATAAATGAAGGGGTTAACACAAGGAATCTCTTATTGTATTTTTACATTTGTATGATAATACTTTTACTCATCAAAATCATATCTCTCGAACTCAAATTAGTCGTATCCTAAACTCCTCACCGACTTCTATACACGACGATTTGCACTTTACTAAATAATATGGATGCTAATTCGAGTAAGCATCTTTTTTTTTCTAATATTTATATATTATTACTATTTTTAAGAATTTATTTATTTTTTTTTATACTTTTAGAAGTTATTGAGAGGTATTTTCATACCTCTCTAGAAAGTCTAATGACACCGCATTGCGAGGTGTCATTCGACAATCACCGGAATTTTAACGAGAATTGTATTGCATGTAGGAAAAAAAAACAATTCCATAAAATATCTCATGTCTCGGAGGTCCGAGTGGTGCGAGTATGTTTGGGGTAAATTTAATTTAGATAAAAGTACAAATTTAGTTTTTTATTAATATGATTTAGTTAAATATTCTATTTGTGACTTTGAATATTTGTTCCGTAAAATATTTCAACGAACATATGAATTACAATGTGACCGTGGTCACCAAATTTGGAATAATAATCTGTTATACGGAAGTGTGATACGACTAGAAGGTACAATAAGGCAATATTGGGAGGGCATATTATTAAAAATTACACAAAGTAGGAATTATGACATAAGGCCATAAGGCATTTAGAATTAAGACAGACTGATGTGGGGAAAAATTATTGGGGGCTTTTATTGTATAGAATTTTAGAATTAAAATGTAGACCTAACCTAGATAGTATTATTAATAATTTATAATACTTAGATTTAGCTGTAAATAATGTAAATAGTCATACCCGTATTAATAGTAATAATAATAATATAGCATATAATTTAGATGTAGAATTAGGTAATTTAAGTTTAGGTAGTTTATTAGATTTAAGGGAGGTCACATTCGGAACTAGTCGCACCAAAAACTGGAATAATGGCGATGAAATTAACCCTAATTATGGTTATTTTTATGTCTAGTTCCTAAATATATTTTCTTACATGCAATTATTATATCACATCTAGAAAAAGGTAATTATACAATCTCCCGTTATACGTTTAAACTCAATTTCATAGTATTTTCAAAAACAGGTGGTTTGAACACTGTACCATACGAATATTAACACACCCGGTATATACCACAAACCAACGACCCTGTATTATGTCACATGACGGGGATCGGCCGCGGCGACAGACCTTAGGTAGGGATTTTTCTCGAATGAATAGAGCCTATTCAATAGTCTCTTTAGTTTGTGATATATTCTCATATAAACCTACATCTCTATCGATCACACTGTGTCAATACTACGCACGTAATTATTATATGACGTATTAATTTTTCTTGACCAATTATTTTAAAATGTTTAAATGTGATCAATGTTTTTTGGGATTCGTATACAAGATAAATTTGATCGCTCACCGAAAAACACATCTCGTGGGTCTAGAATGAAAAGGTTCTAAATCGTTTTTATGAAATTGTCCAGGAGAGCAATTTTAAGGTTTGAGTTAAAATATTTTACTCCTTGATCAACATTTTGTTTAAATTAAAGTTCTAAGGCATGTAGCAACTTGTGTAGTTTAATTCACATCATTATAATAATAATTTGCTGTATTGGTTGGTAATTCAATTAAACACCAAGAAAAATATAATTTTACAAATCTATCATTTCCAATACCTCTACATCAGGTTAAAATTTTTGAAAAAAATAATCTAAACGTTTCTATCAATGTTTACGGTATAAACAAACAATTTCAACCACAAAAATTTCCGGAATATAAAGTATTTCCACTAAAAGTAGTACACGAGGAAAAACCCGATCACTTTGATCTTTTACTAATTTCAGACCAGGACGAAAACAGCCACTATAGCTACATCTCTAATTTTTCAAGACTTGTCGGGTCACAAAAAACGGTGTTTTACATCATTCGATAAACGACAAAACAAATATAAATTAAACGGAGTTGCAGGACTTGAGCAACATAAATTAATATGTGGGGAACATAAGCCCATATTACCTCAGATACCCGAACCCGGGACAATACTCGAGTTTACTGCATGGGATAAAATGCAACGTCACCCTATAGTAATTTACGCGGATTTCGAAGCAATTCTCAAGAAAAGTGATGAGAAAACAGGAGAAAGCAAATGAAGAAATACCGGTAGAACTGCTTAAAAAAATTGAAATTCCAACATCACCTGTAATTTATCGTGGAGATGAAAATAATAAGAACGTGGCGAAATATTTTGTAGACAGTATTGTGGAAATAGGTCGAAAAATTGAAAAACTGCTCATAACAAACACCCCTATAGTTTTCACTGTTGAACAGCGGACAACACATACAACATGTAATACTTGTAATTTATGCAAGATCAAATTTTCTCGTGAAAATCATAAAGTGGCTGATCATTGTCATTTATCGGGAAAATTTAGTCAATTATTATGCAATATGTGTAATCTTAAACTTCAAACACCTAACTTTGTACCGGTATTTTTCCATAATTAATCAAATTATGACGCACATTTTATTGTTACTCGTCTTGGTTATGATACAAACTCTATCTTGGTAATACCAAACAGCGAAGAAAAGTTTATTGCGTTTTCAAAATACATAAGCAACTCCTTCACATTAAGATTTATCGATACACTAAGATTTATGGCCTCCAGTTTATCAACACTTTCAAAAAATTTAATCACATCTGGATTTGAAAAGTTTAGAGACAGTGCAAAACATTTTTCTACACAGGATTACCACTAGTTACCCGTAAGGGGGTATACCCGTACGACTATACAGATGATTGG
The DNA here is from genome assembly GCA_008086715.1 of Sitobion miscanthi. Taxonomy (NCBI): domain Eukaryota; kingdom Metazoa; phylum Arthropoda; class Insecta; order Hemiptera; family Aphididae; genus Sitobion; species Sitobion miscanthi. The sequence goes on from CM017803.1 coordinate 388,932, forward strand.
GATAAGCTTGAAGAAACCAGTTTACCGGCAAAAAAAGATTTTTACAGTTCGTTGAAAGAATAACATAAAAAACATGAGGATTTTGAGCATGCAAACACAGTTTGGAACCATTTCAGCTGTCAAACACTCGGGGAATACTCTGATCTTTATTTAAAAATCGACGTGCTGCTGCTGACTGATGTGTTTGAAAATTTCCAAGACCTCTGTATAACCACTTACTATCTGGACCCATCATTTTACTACACGGCACCAGGATTTAGTTTTGACTGTATGCTTAAATACACGGGTCAACAATTTGAACTGATTTCGGATTATGATATTTTGTTAATGTTCGAGAAAGGTAAGGCTAGCTTATTTATTAAAAAAAAAAAATAATGTGGTAAAATATTTTTTTTTTCTAGGAATTCGTGGCGATTTGACTCAAGCGAGTATGAGATATGCAAAGGGGAATAATGAAAAGACACCAGATTATGATCCTACACAATCAAAATCATGGCTTGTTTATTAGGATTGTGAGTATAATTTTTTTATATTTAATTTAATATTTAATTTATTACATTACTTAAATTGCAGGCAACAACTTGTATGGTTACGCAATGTCACAATTCATGCCATACGGAGGATTTAAGTGGGTCGAGCCTAAACTAGATGAGCTAAATGCTTTAGACCAGCGGTTCTCAACCGGGGGTCCGCGGACCCCTAGGGGTCCGCGAGTAGGTATTAGGGGGTCCCCGGAAAAAAAAGCGTAATGGCGGAAAAATTGAAATTTGTTGTAATTAATTGAAATTACTTGTGAAACTAGTAGTGAAATATTGTAAATGTTGTAAATAGGTTTTTCGTAACTTATACGATTTAGTATAAGTGTATAATACTATAATAGGTATAATATATCATTCTAGGCGGCGCGGCGGTACGATAAGATTGTATGTAATCTGGTAATGTGGCGTTGCTCGTCACAATTACATACTATTTTTATCTTAAATTCAGATAAAACTATTCTTGTGAATGGTTTGTTTGATATTTGTATTCCAATATTTAGTCACTTGCTTTCAAAGAGACCGTGTCACACACACAACGTATTTGTAATTACTATTTTTTTTTGACATTGTTTAACATTTTCACACTTTTCGAACATGGATCATTAGTTAAAAACTGGTAGCGTCAGTAAAAGTAAAAGGAAAACTACTGAATCAAACGATCCTATTCATACTCAAGAAGTGCCGTCATCAATTACTAATATTTCCACAGAAAATCTTAAGAAGTTACCACAGGTTAGTAATACTAAATTTCTAGTGCCGGGAAAAATTAGGAAATATTCAGAAGAATATTTGTGCCACGGGTTTTCGTTCATTACGATTGATAATGTCACTAAACCTGAATGTGTTATCTGTGGGGAAATACTAGCTAATAGCAGTATGAAGCCTTCACAACTTACTCGTCATTTGATTACTAAACATTCAGATTTAAAGGACAAAGATGTAACTTTTTTCAAATGTTTACTTGAAAATAAAATAAGTGCAATATGCAAACCTACCTCTCTTCTGGTAATGCTAACGTAGATGCAGTTGAAGCATCGTTTCGAATTAGTTATAATATCGCCAGAAGTGGTAAAAATCACACAATCGGTGAAAATTTGATTTTGCCAAGCATTAAAGATGCAGTTCATTGTATGTTCGGAGAAAAATATGTCAAAAATAAATGCTATATAAACAAATATCACTATCAATGACACAGTCAGTCGTAGAATCAAAGACATTTCTTATGATATTGAGGAGACAATACTAAAAGACATCAATAACAGTGAATTGTTTTCCATCAAGTTGACGAGAGTACTGATGTAGCACAATTAGCTGTTTTGTTAGTTATTGCAAGATATATAAAACAAAATGAAAGCGAAGAAGGTCTTTTGCTCTGCCATCCTTTGACTGGACGCACAACAGGTGCAGATATTTTTCATGCTATTGATTCTTACTTCGCCGAAAAAAAAATAAAGTGGTCACAATGCTGTGGTTTAAGTACTGATGGTGGAAAGTCTATGTCAGGTTGTTACTCTGGTCTTCTTGCACGTGTTAAGGCAGTATCCCCACTAATAAAGTGGACTCATTGTTGTATCCATCGGCAAGCTCTTGCATCAAAACCTCTTCCTGCAGATTTGAAGGACGTTCTGGACGATTCTTGTAAAGTGGTCAATTTCATCAAGTCTCGCCACACGAACTCCAGAATATTTTCATTATTGTGTGAAGACATGGGAAGTCTTCACAAAACCCTCCTTCTTCATACTGAGGTTCGATGGTTATCACGAGGTAAAGTCCTTACTCGTTTGTTTGAACTTAGGCATGAAGTTCAAATGTTTTTTGAAGACCACCCTTTTCGACTGTCATCAAAATTTAACGACCATGAATGGCTTCAAAAACTAGCATACTTATCCGATGTTTTTTTTGAAATTAAACAATCTAAATTTGACTCTTCAAAACAGTGCAGTGACAATATTCCAAGTTAATGACAAAATAGAATCTTTTGTTAAAAAGTTAGAGTTTTGGAAAACGTGTATTGAGAATAACCAACTAGAAATTTTTGAAGCACTGTATGATTTTCTCAGTGAAATTAATATGAACTTATCACAAGGCATCAAACACCAAATTGTTCAACATTTGAATGAGCTTAAAACAGCTTTTGCAAAATACTTTCCTAAATATGGAAAAGAAGACCACTGGATTATGTTCCCTTTCAGTGAAATTTATTTCAAATCTGCAGTTTTATCAGCCCGTGAAAAAGAAAAATTGATTGAACTGAAAACGGACTCTTCACTCCAAGCAGCATTTCTTGAAAAAAAATCACTGATCACCTTTTGGGCTAATGTGAAAGACGAATATCCTGAGCTTTCTTACAAAGCATTCAATGTTTTGCTACCGTTTACGAGCTCTGTATTAGTGGAAAGAGCCTTTTCGTCATACACATTTATTAAAAATAAGTACCGCAATAGACTCTCGGTGAGTTCAGACTTACGAGTTTATTTATCATCCGTGGAGCCAGATTTCAAAAAGTTAAGTGCTAGCAAACAAGCTCAAGGATTACATTAAAATTACATTTTTAACTCAATATTATTTTTATTATTTATTTTTATACATACAATGTATTGCGCATGTTGATCAAAATAAATCAAATTTTTCATTATTAAACTTATTTCGTAAATTTATATCTATCTTATGTAAAAATATATGACAAATTGGCATTTGGGGGTCCGTAAAGTAGTAGTGAGTGGTCAAGGGGTGCGTGAATGAAAAAAGGTTGAGAACCGCTGCTTTAGACGATAGTTCACCAATCGGTCGGATGTATGACGTTGACATTCATACCCAAAAGAACTTCATAACAAACATAATGACTTGCCATTCCTACCGAAAAATAGTATTCCACCTGGTTCAAAAGTTAAAAAAACTTATGGTGACTTTAGAATCAAAGAAAAACTATGTGATCCATTATCGGAACCTGCAGCAGGCTATAGCCAATGGGCTCGTTGTGGAAAAAGTAGCATATTTATTACACATCTTGTTTTATTTTAGGTCACAGAGTTGTACAGTTTAATCAGTAGGACTGGCTTAAAAAATACATAGAATTAAATACCGAGATGCGGATAAAAGCGGGGAACGACTTTGAAAAAGACTTTTTTAAACTTTTAAACAACGCTATTTTCAGTATATTTATATTTATTTTATTTTTCAATTCTTTTACTGAAATTTTCTACAACATTAAAGGGAAGACGATGGAGAATTTAAGGCGTAGAATTAAAATGGAGCTTGTTTGTAGTGAAAAACGGTTGCAAAAACGTATAAATCTTACAACATTCAAACACTGTACTACGTATGACGAGACTCTCAACGCCATATCATTAGAAAATAAAATTATCAAGTTTTGCAAGCCAATATATATAGGTAAATATATAACTAATTTACTATTATCAACCATATTTTAATATTTTTTTCATCAGGTTTTGCAGTGTTGGAAATTTCTAAGACCGTCATATATGATTATCATTACAACGTTATGCAGGCTCATTATGGGGATAAAATTGATCTCATGTATACCGATATAGGTAAATGTTTTCAAATTAATCTAATTCTCAATTTTATATATATTTATACATATATTATATACAATGTAATTTTAAAGATATGTAGATTCACTATACTATATCCAAACCGATGATTTTTACAAAGACCTAGAGAATAATTCCAATTTACTTAATCGAATGGATACATCAGACTTACTGCAAGATCATCCATGTTACTTTGCTGAACGAAAGAAAATCCCAGGTTTATTTTCCGATGAGACAAATGCAGAGGTTATGACACATTTTTGTAGACTCAGAGCAAAGTCTTATGCATATAAGATAAATGGAAAGGAGAAGATCAGGGCGAAAGGAATCCGTGGGCATGTAGTCAAAAGCCACATAAACTTCAACGATCATTATCGCTGTCTGTTTGGAGATGCAGCCTTGGATGTGAAGACGGAGTATGTCTCCATCTGTTCGTTCAAACATCAATTGAAGACCATTAAATCAAACAAATTAACTTATAATAGTTTCGATGACAAGAGGGTTATACTCGAGAATAAAATACACACATTGGCTCACGGGCACTACTCTATAGAGTGAGTTAGAAATAATTATATATTTTAATTTATCGTTTTATAAATATTTCTGAATTTTATAGGGAAACCAGAACACTAGAACAAGCAGAAGCTGAATTAATGCAACTTCCGGAAGCCGAGCTAGACAGATAGTTTTTTTTTTTATTCACAATAAATGAATTGTTTTTATATTGTAAAATATCCATGTAGATATTAAATTTTTGTAAAGTATCTTTGTGGATATTATATTTATTATTATTGAATTGATTATAGTTAGAATAGGATAGGATAAAGAAATAACTCATTGGTATAAAAAATAAAATAAATAGATATTTATTTTTACAAATTATTTACAAACCATTTTCTTAGACTGAATACTTTATAAAATGAACATTGTTTAGGATTGGAATCCACATGAAAAACACAGCATGGTAAAGTTTCTTCGTCGCATATTTGTTATAGTGAAGGGTATCCCATGTCGTCAATATTGATGATCCCGATGTGAGGAATATACTCTAAAAGAAGTTGTTTTTCTGATCGCTTTTGACGTATATGAAACTGAAGTTTAACGAATTCAGTACTCTACTTAGTTCTTCATACTCAACATCTCCATATTCCAAAGATAGTTAGTGATAATTGCGTTCCAGCCACTTGTTAGTTTTCCGACTCTTGTTATCCTGTATTGATTTTGAATTTTTAAAAATCCAATGTTGGGTAGCCCATGTTTCTACATCTACTACAGATATTTCTTTTATCATATATTTATTATCCTTCCCGAGAATGCAATGAAAATCAATGATGGCTGTAGACATTATTATTATTGTTTGGATGATAGTACTTTAGGAATTTTTTTCAACTTGTCTGTATTTTCTTTGATATTCTGTAACAATGCTTCGATTTTTATAATATCATATTATATTATCACACGTTAATTGAAGTGTTTCAATTTGTTCTTCTTGTGTTTGAATGGATTTATGATTTTCCTCGAGTAAATATCTGAATTTATCTATTTTTTCACAATATGATTTGACGGTTTGTTCAAGATTTGTTACAATTTTTTTTGTTTCTCCAGCCTGTGAACATCCGAACACGTTCATGTCTAGAGCTCGACTGATACTATTTTCAAATGACACTTGTATTTATCCAACTATTGTGTGTATTATCAAACCCTAACCATTTTACATACATCTGCTTCCCCTTCTTACGAATATTTTTCTCGACTAAATAATCATTTGGAAGATTGGTCCTTTGAATTTCCTCAGAGTAGAAACAACCTAAAATCGGGTTTCCTATATAATCTTGTAGTTCATAAGTAGTGGGAGATGTTTTATTTATTTTGGTTATTTTTAATATTTCTGTGGACCAGCTCGGCAAATAACATTTGTAAATACCCCTTTATATATATGGACACGGACGTTGTCATCAATGTTAAATTTAATTTTTCCATTAACAATTGGGCGTTGCTTTAATTTCGCTGAAGGAGGATTGTTATCAGCCTGCCTGGGTGTCATAGATATTGTTTTGTGTTTTGAATTATTATATTCATTAATCAGAGATTGTAAAATAGAAACCCATTCATGTGTTTCTCGTGCAGTGAACTCCCTATATATTTTTCCTTAATTGATCTGTTCAGGCGTTCAACGATACAGGCCTTCATTGTGCTATACGTAGAATATTTATGTATATTGTGTTTCTTCATCAACGCATCAAATGTTGCATTGTAAAATTCTTTACCGTTATCGACCTGTAATAGTTTTGGCAAGCGCTTGAGTAGTATTTCTGACATTGCATTTGAAACTTCTTTAGCCTTTTTCGACTTTAAAGATATAGCGAAAGAGTATTTCGTGTGGCAATCTATGATAGTTAAAAAATATTTATAGCCTTTATTCTTTTTAGAGTAAGGTATCATTTCCACCAAGTCTGCCTGCCATAGGTCATTTTTACCATACACATTAACTCTTCGCCTTGTATAATTTTTTTTGCTGGTTTGTGTAGTTCGTTTGCTATATCGCGTTTAGACATTTGGAATTCGTTTTATTAAACCCATTTCATGCAATTCTTCGTAAATTGAAAGTATTTCGTTGGAAAGCCCTGTATTACCAGCAGCTCGAGAGGCTAGAAAAAGTCGTAACCTATCAAACAACTCGTTTGGATCATTCCAATATACTAAATTATGTGTTTGTAATTTCACACCCAAGCCCAAGGTGAATAGCTTGCTAATAATTTGCTCATACTTTTTACCACCCTTCCTAATTTTCATTCCGTCCTGTGTTAAATGTGCTGAAGTACGAATCAGTATTTCTTTATATGTAATTAAATCATTAGCGGTGTATTGCATTGGATATCAGGAACACAATAAATGCAGTATACTTGCGTTAAATATTTTCTTTAACTTTAATCAATCTCCGAGTACCTCGCCTTTAGACGACATATTTGTGAATGAAGTGTTTTATAAAAAAACAATAGTTTATATAACGACGAACGTATCGAATCCGTGACGATAGCGACCATTGTCGCGTTCACTGTCTTTGTTTATAACGATAAATTTAAAACCCGCTTTACACCAACATGAAGTACAAAAGTGTTTAAACTCGGGATATGACATGAACACCAAAGTAATGTTCGTTGTAAACATGCTTTAAGTTTGTCTCGTCTTGTTTAAATAAAACAATAAAATTTGCGTTATCACGCAAAAGTTGTTTTGGTACTTTTGAATAACTCTGAGCTAAATAGAAAACATCTACTAAATTATGTCGGCCTCTGGAAAAGTAAGTCCTTGCAATCTTCTGGTTTTCAGTAACAATATTATCGAAAATAAATACAGAGTTTGGTAAAGCTTTTTCAGGTTCGATAACTTGCTCGTTCTCATAGAACGTAAATAATTATATTCCATTAATGTCTGATAAAATATTACTCAATAATTTATACTTTGGTTGATCCAATGTTTTTGAATATATGTAGACGTTGTGAAATCGTACACCGTTTATATGTGTTAATAATGTGAATATTAAATTAGTTTTCCCACAACCTAAAAGACCTATGATAAGTGCTCTAATCATATTAGGTAGAAGCACACCATGTCTTTGTTTTTTATACGAAGTAGGCGGGTCCACGTTTTCAACTGTGAGTTGTATATTTTATTTAATGAATTTCATGTTTAAATAAATATCCCTGTAACACTGAGGACGTGATCAGTACACGATGTCAGTTGCTCAAAGAAAGACCAAGAATAAAGGTGCTGGTCTTATAAACACACTTATAAATAAATTACCATTAGAACTTCACGTGCCTAGTGAGAGTAAATACACCTATATTAACATGGTAATAGTAATAATAATAATAATATTTCTTTATAGGTTATCAATATTGTGGACCTGGTACAAATTTAAAAAAACGATTAGCTCGCGGAGATATAGGGGTAAATCCTTTAGACGCTGCGTGTAGAGAACCCGATATTGCGTACGACCTTAGTAACTCTATCACAGATCGCAACGAGGCGGATTATATATTACAGCAACGAGCCTGGGATAGGTTCAAGTCTAAAGATTCGAGTTTAAAAGAAAAAGCTGTAGCTTGGAGCGTGACTACCGCCATGAAAGTGAAACGTAAAATCGGAGGTGGATGTAGGTTTAAAGCAGCCATCAAAGCAGCTAGAAACGTTATAAAGAAAAATATCAGTGAAAAAAACCTGATGAAATTAAGTAAAAAATGTATAGTCGTTGCACGAAAAACATTCAAAAATAAAAAGACAAAAGTTCCAAGGACTATATCAATTCCAAAAAAGGGTGGGTTGTTGCCGTTAATCCCGATTTTTGCCGGTTTATCAGCACTAGGAGCACTGAGTGGTGGTGTTTCTAACATTTTCAAAGTTGCAAATGAATTTAAAAGAAATACGCAATCTCATTTGGGCGGCGGATTATACGTTGCACCGTATAAAGGCAACTCGTATAAAATCGGATCAAGTCTATATCTCGCGCCATATAAAAGTGGTGAGGATCTGAAAACGATAAAAACCAAAAAAAATTAAAAAAACTAATAACTACGTCACACAGAAGAGCGCTGTACGATTTCCAACTTATAAAATTTGCCCGTTTGAATAAAATACCTCATTTTATTTTTAACCACCGAGTCAGTTCATACATGAATTCTATCCAACTGTCCCACCAGGTTATAAAATCGTCGAAGTACCTAGATATCCAATTTTTTATGCTCGGATTACGAGTTCAATATCTAGTGTACACATCGTGCTATAAGATCAGAACGATTTTCTAATAAATCTGCGCGGTGAACCAATTACGACTCAATTACAAATAACGTATGGATATGGCACTAAAGTTTAATATAAAAAGATCTACAATCAAAAAACCGATCATTTTACCGACTACCGTTAAGAAGTCAACATCTAAACCGAAAAAAGGCGAGATCAAGCTCACGAAAAATAATTTAAATTTTCTCCATTCGTTGCAAGTGTAAAAAAAAAAATATGGATTACTCGTATTTAGACGTCGTGGTCGACTATTTCGATGAGTGTAAAATAACACAAAAGCATTATCATTCGTTCACGCCGTACTCAAACATGTCTTTATCAAATAACGATGAAATTAGGATAAGTGTTTTAAATATGGATGCATACACTTTACCATGTGAAAGCTATATTTACATAGAGGGGAGAGTAAATAAACCTGCCGATGCTGTAGGAGAAGTACGTTTTTCAAATAATGGATTGGCGTTTTTATGCTCCAAAATCTGTTATGAAATAAACGGAATAGAAATACAGAAGTTAAAAACACCTGGAGTTGCTTCTTGCTTGAAAGCATACTGTTCATATACTCCAAACGATTTGAATATGTTGGAGAACGCTGCTTGGGACTCAGCTATGGATGGTGAAGATAATAAAAGCTTTATGAGCAACAATGTATTTACCGGGTGTATCCCTCTAAAACATTTATTCGGATTTTGTGAAGACTATAAAAAAATATTACTTAATTGTTATCAACAACTGATTTTAAATCGTACATCTACCGACCTGGATGCGATACACGTTGTTGGCGTTGGCGAAACCGAAACAGTTTCAAAAAATAGAAAAATTACAATTGAACTTACTAAGGTGGTATGGAAGATGCCTATTACCAGAGTTTTTTTTTCTTCTTTTTATGTAGAATATTGTAACCTTATTAATAAATAAAAAAAATTGTTTTTAAATATCAAGCTTGTTTTTTTTTTATTTTACACAAAAAAAAAATAATAGTACAGAAAATTAATTATATTGTGGTCCAAATGGTCCATCATTTTCCGAACGGCCTTCCCGGTTGTTTTCAAAGTAGCTCTCTTGTGCCGGTCGAGACAAGGCGGAGATTGACAACAGATTTCCCTGTACATTTTTTAGAATTAAAATATGTTTTTTTTTTTGTATGTTGGATTTAAAAATATTTTTTACCTGCGGATATAAACTGAATCACGATTGTGAAGAAAAAGCTGTGGAACACACGTCATTGTATCTCTGTAAAAAAATAAATAGTTTATTAACATAACATATATAAGTTATGAAGAATAAAATTGTTAGTACCTCATCTTTTTTCACTTTTTCTGTCCATTTTTGAATGATGGAATCAGTTGCGTATAATTTTAGTTGATTTGTGAAAATTTAGCCGTCCTCGCCAATAACGTTTATTGAAAGATAATCATTGTTGATGTTCCCCACACGAGTTCTCATTTCGGGCATAGAATTTTGTGGGGTTGCGTTTGATTTTAGGAATGAAGCGATTAAATCAATTTGCTGTATTACAATCGGTTTAATTACAATAGATTTTCTATTGATAATCTCAAAAATAGTGTATTCTAAATCTTGTAAGACCAAAAGATCTGTACGATTTAACAGAACACGACATCCATCATGAGTTTTTGATTCTAAAACAAGTGTGATCTCCGATTGATATACCATACTAGACATTGAAATTGAATCGGTTTTCAAAAATAAATTTCGTTTGTATTTTTCTAGACGGTCGAGTATGAATGTTAGAATTTTTCCCATAAGTCGGAATATACTTTGCAAAAAATCGATAGGAATATTTACATACCGCGAAGATGTTATAATATGAATCACAGTTTTGAATTCATCGGTACGATCGATCCCAATGTTTATAAATTTACGAGCTGTGAAATTGATGATTAAATTACTGCAATCGATGAGATTGGCTGGTGGCGACAGTGGAGTATATTTAAAAGTTTTCTTGTAAATACTAGCCATATTTTCGATTGGACCAGCCATTTTAATTTTAAACACTGAAAAATAGTTATGATTTAAACGCTGAATACGACAGAGGAGACACTCGGAATAACGATGCAGACACCTGGAACGATGTATAGCGACTGATTTTGTGTAGTGTAGCTGTTTTCTTAAACGAACATATTAAATATTAATTGGTGGGGGACATTGAATAGTCCCTACTCCCTACAGGTTTATCAGGGTATTGCATGCAGCTACAGGTCTGTTAACGCCGATGACGTTTACAAAGGAATGTGCATGTGTGCATAAATATATTTCTGTATGTTGTGCAGGCAGCTAGCATACGTGCTCGTTAAGGCTGTTCACGTTTACAAACGAAAACATTTTTGTAATAATTCTCAAATACTAGGCGTGCGAAAACATTTTAAGATCATGTTAACATGAATGTGATAACCGAAAACGTAGATATGATAACGCGATGGCGGGCTCGCGCTCGTTCGCGGCGGTCGTTGGTATGGTATAGTGATGGTGGAGGGGGAAATTATACGTCTCGTACGCATACGAGTAATTATCGTAAACACCAGTTAAATAAGATAGAATATACCATTAAAGTATATTCGAGTAAGTTGCGCAGCGGAATAGTGGTCGTTAGGTATGCGAAGGGTTCGGGTTCGTATCCCGATCCGGTGTATACATTTTTAATTATTTTCCTCGCGCAGCAGCAGTGTTGGCTGGCGGCGGTCAATTGGTATAGGAGAGCGCGGAATGGTGGGGTATATTGTATACGTATGTGAGAGATGGCAATATGATCAGCCGTCTGAATGAACGGGATCAGCAAGGTGGTATAGGGATCAGCCAGGTGGCATAGGGATCAGCCAGCAGGATCAGGTTTCAGGTTTCTCTATTTTTACCTACTTATGAGCATTTTTAATATATAAATATTTACGCATATATGCACCATATTAAATACGTATGGCAAATTTTCGTTTACTAGTTTCAATAGTGTGATGTTAGCAGTGGAGTCTCGTGCTATGGGGCACACAGGCACTTTCCCCGCCTACAAAGTTGAGAAGAAAGAAGAAGAATTTATATTAAATTTGAATAGGTATTTCTTCCATCATAATAAAGTTGGTACTGGGTAATTTGGTATATATTATTTTATCGAAAAAAAATGTTTCAAATACGGGCGCTCCAATTGCTTGCTAAGCAATAAAGTAAACATTTCAAACCCCATGATCCAACGGTTTGTCTGTTCAGTAGTTCAGTTCCAATAACCAATGACTACCGTGGTTGAATTTGTTTAAACTTTTTTAATCAAAAGTACCTATTTATTGATGTGAAAACATCTTATAGGGCAGATCTTTCTGCATGGCAGTGGACATTTTTTTTTACGAAGCGAATTTTCTACTGAGGTAATACTTTCGGACTTGTGATCTTTTTCCAAATTCTTCGTAAAACACCAAAAATGAAAAATGAAACGACACGTTTGTTTATTTATTTATTTTGCAAGTCATGCACGCCGGCGGTGGTGGACTCACACACTCTCTCAATTTTTTAATTTGTGATATTTCACGGACTCATATCTTGCTTAAAAATTAAAGAATCCATCCTCTTAAAAACGTATTCAAATGTATAATAATATTATAAATATAAAAACGAAAAGAATATAACATAGAAAATAAAATGTACATACTTTTAATAAATAGATTATTATCACTGTAAACTACTTACCAAATTGCTTTGCAAAACAGTAGTTTAAAAATCCAAAATTGTCTATACATGTAAATTATCAAAGGTTTATCGTTACTTTATGATACATACTGATTCGTTCAAATACCAAATTAAATATTGATTGATTGACTACAATAATTTTTTAAGCTTATACGTACTTGAAAATCCAACCATAGTTAAATCATCTGTTAATAATTTATAACATTCAAAATATAATATTAACAAAGTTAATTTAATGTTTTTTGGTCAAATAAATAATAATCTAAAATAATTTAAGTTAGTTCCAACTCTCATACCTGTAGGACTATATATATACTACCATAGACCAGGTGTGTGTTGTCAGATAGAAAAATAACGGAAATTAGATACTTAATCACTCTTCTGTACACTATAGATGTCATATGTACCTCGTCAAGGAGTACATCACTTTAATGGTTGTTTCAAATTTTAAGGTTGTGTTAAGCGATTCTTGGTAGTATCTGTCAGCCACTTTCGTATATTTACTATTTACCATTTAAGTACGATTGAGCATATTTTACCTGTTTAGCAACACGATTGGGCATATTACATTTTATGCGACGTTGCTACATTGTGCTATTTAGTTTGATTCGTACCATACTTAGATTTTATTATTTTCATAACTATTATTAATATTATTATTATAAAACAGATTTATGAAATGTGACTATTTATTATTTTATTATATTAATATATTATTATATGTTATTTTTTTAATTCGTACCATATTTTTAACTATTATAATTTATTTGAATAAATATTTTTGTAAAACAGGTCCATTGGGTAGCACGTCTATGATCCTTATACTAATAAACGGAGCATGGGAATAATTCCAGCTGGCTGACTTGTGTGCCCTGTTTGACGATTACTGCGCACACGCACAATAGAATTTCAGTTTGGGCGATCAGTTATTGTGTTTTAACAATATTATTGTTTATAGTATTTATGTGGGAGAGTGTATTTCTCTGAAAATAAATCATCTGTATTTTTAAATGTTATTTAACCCGAGTTTTTTCGGAAAACCTTTTTTTTTTGGAAATTTTGACCCCTACTTTTGATGCTAATGTTCTCGGAAACTCGATCGATTGTCTCAATTTTTATTTTTAATGAAAGTTTATATCATGGAGGTTCCTATCGCAATAACATTTATCTAAGTTAATTAACATTAGTGTTATGTAATTTTTATTAATTAAAATAAACGTGTACATTGTACACCTATATATGTATACATGTTTGTTTATCAACATAATAACGAATAAAGTAATAATATTATAAGGGCTACGCTAACCGCTCAGCATCGTTTTTAATATACAATGGTTTATCATTGAATGCAAATATAACACATCCATTAAAACTACTGTATAGCAGATCAGTACCAACTTGTCCACCTTTTGAGTTAAAACTTCTTTCTTGAGGTGTGGGTGGAAAAAAAATCGTAACGAAAAATAAAACGATAGGAAAAATGAAACTACACATTTGTTTATTTATTTATTTTTCTAGCCATGCACGGCGGTAGCGGCACGCACGTTTATTTTTATTGTATTGGTTTTTCTCACTCCCTCCCTAATTCACTTATAATTTCGCGGGCCCCAATACTTATGAAAGAAGTTTTACTTCCCCAGAATGTAATGGTGGGATCACACACTCTCTTTTTTTTAATATGACATTTTTAGGATTTAGAGGGATAATATCAAACACGTGGGAAAATCGATTTAAACTAGACTTGACGACAAATTCAAATCTGTTTTAATAATTCTTATCGCCTCAATAGATTAATTGGAATGTTTGGCGAAAAACATGTCTAAAATACTATGTCGCACGTGTATTAGACGAAAACTGATAATCACGGTATCCAACCTACTTAACAGTATTATTATTTATATTGTAATATATTATTATTGTTATAAACTTTTAAGTCAACGCAGACTTACCGTATAACGGTGTTAAATTCGAATAGGTTAGTGTTATAAATAGAAAATAATCAGTAGTAATTTGTAAAATGGGCGAAGTATAATAATTACTAGTTAGATCCACTTTTATGTCAATTTTATATTTATGTAAATCCATTTTTAAGAAATATTATCCTCAATACAAACTTTTTAATAAATGAAGGGCTCTGTGCAAGAACGGGCTAACTCCATTTTTCAAATTTTTTCGGGAAACGATAAAGTTAATTTAAAAATATTTAGATGAGATGAGATGAGAGCTGATATTAACCTAAATTTTTCAGAGTTATCTTCTTTTTTGACAAGAACTTGTATTTATTATTTATTCATAATTTGTTTTAATACAAAAAAACAATATTATTCATTCTATTTTTAAGAAATTTGTTTTATTCATTGAAGTGTGATTTTATGAATCATATTTCAGACAAAAAAAAACAAATTCTACTTAGATATTTAACTTTATATATCATTTTTGGAGTTGTCTTGGTTTTTGAACAGAACTCTTTATTTTATTCATTTTTCATCAATTTTTGTTTAAAACGAAAAAAGTAGTATTATTCATTCTAATTATTAGATATACCTATTGTATATAAACATATATATATATATCTTTAATTTGTCCTTTTTTAAATTTATCATACTCATCTTTTTCATGCGTTTGTAAATACAGTCCATAAATTTTCGATATATTTAGGTCTGGAGATAAATATTTAATATTATTATTATCATGTCGACTGTAATGGAAAGATCGTTTTGGGAAAGCTTTCAATGTGTGTATGGATTTTAAATAATATATCATCAGATAATTTTTTTGGTCTATTTGTATGTTTTCTACGTTTATCTACAGAACTAAATTCATTTGTTGAGATTTTTTTTATTAATATTTCGACTCTTGATTTCCCTATGCCAAGTAATGAGCAAAATGCTTTTTTGCATACACCGACTTCCCTAACATCAATGCGAATTTTATACTTGCACAAGTAGCTGCGATTAGATCCACCCCCAGACATTATCCTACGCCTTACAATTTTTGAAACATTTACTTCCCATAGTATTTAAAATTTCAATAATTCTATGTTTTTCTTGGTCATCAAATTTAAAAAAACATTTACGACTACATTTACAGTCCATTCCAATTTCCCTTTGTGGTATTTTGTTACTTTACCGGACACCCTTTTTTTGCAATTTTTTTTTTAGACTTATGTAATTAACTATACTGAGAACGATGGTGAAGTCAGAATTTGGCGGTCAGACTTAGTTTCGAAGTTATGGCTTAATGAAGTTCGCTATTTTACGATTTTTGAGCATTCGCGCGTCATTAGTTTACTGCAGCTATTACGAATATTAATTTATTTTCGCTCTTACCTGAAAACTTTATAGCAATAAATCTATTATTATAATAATTTTAGTATAGGCTTAGTGCCTTTGTACATAAGGTTCATTAGTCATGTTGCCATAATATAATATTTATCAATCGGAATATAATATGAACGAGAATGACTTATCAGTTAGATATGACTGATATGGGCTGTTCATTTTACCACGGTATTCTGCTTTACCTCATTTAATTTGTGTTTCGTACACAGTAAAAACCCAGAATAATGGTACTATTATGATAGTACCATCTATAACTAAGGTTTCACTCAAAAACTCAAAAGTAAAAAGTATAATAGTAAAAATTAAATATTTTAGTAATTTTATTAGAAATTTTAGAATATATTATAATTCGGTGCGTCGAGACCCCATCCAGTGAGAGGTCCGCAGAACCTCGAGTTTGGCGACCGGAGCCGGTAGGCGTAGGGAGCTTCTAGAGCATTAAGCGTATGCGTAAAAACTCAGAATTCGAAAGTGCCTTATTAGCATATAACTTCAAAAGGAAGTCTGGCTATCTAATTTTGTTTGCATCGTCGTTCTTAACTCGTTGAAGTACATAGGTTTCAAAAAAAAAAAATCAATATTCGTAATAGCTGCTGTAGTGACGCGCGAATGCTCAAAAATCGTAAAATAGCGAACTCCATTAAGCCATAATTTCGAAACTAAGTCAGACCGCCAAATTCTGACTTCATAATCGTTCTCAGTATAGTTAACTACAGCTAAATAAGCCTAAAAAAAAAAAAATTGCAAAAAAAAGAATGTCCAGTAAAGTAACAAAGTACCCAGTATTTCCCAGTATTTCCGGTAATTATTTCCCTCCAATACTCCAATAGTGGTAAATGAGATAAAGAATTTTGTTTTGCTTCTCCTGAACTATTTATAAAAGTGGACTTATCTGGTTCTTGCACGAAGCCCTTCACTTATTGTACAAAATACAGTGTAGACAACATTCGAAGCAAAAACCAGATAACTCAGGAATGTCTGGTATTTTAGCGGAAAAAAAACCAGACAACTCCATTTACTTTATATCTCCTATACGAATGATCGGAGTCGTCTCGTTCTTGCATGGAGCCTAACTAAGAAACTAGGTACTCTTTCAACATTTGAATTAGGTAAATCAAAGTTGTCCAACCAATTACCCACTAAATTGATGTTAATTGAAATCTCTTGAAGTAATAACTCAATTTGGTTTTTATTAAACGAAACAGTTGCTTTACTTGCTTTTATTTCTATGCCAAGAATAAATTTATATTTACATGAAAGGAGGAGGGCCGACGAACCGAGGGTCGTTCGGGTCTCTATATACAGTTGTGTATGTTTTCCTGATTGATTAAGTATATTATATAAAATGGAGGGAAACGAGCCCTTACACACTGGTCCCGCTTGATATAAGTGACGTCCGGTCCGTGGGACTCAATCGAGTGCTAAGCGTGGCCGTAACAGGTTAGTAGTGGGGAGAGTTGATGATACCGGAGTAAGTTCTCCAGAAGAATAGGGTTGTGGTCAGAAGATAGCTCGTTGAAGTTGTCGATTTGATTAATATTGGCGCACTTAGAGTCATGGGTTGGTGAATGATGCGTCGGTGGATTAGAACAGCCGTGCCACCGTGAGCAGGCGAGCCGCGGACGGGCGGCAGATTATTCATGTATGTGAAACATTTAGGAATATGAAGTTTGGTAGAAGGGGATAAACGGGTTTCGTTAAGTTATCACTAACAAAACAATCGCATATCATACAATCCAACAGTCAACCTGTCAACACGCCAACTGCCAACCAACACTCTGCAGCCAGCGTTCAGTAGCAGTTCCTTCAAACAGCTGTTTCCACCGCTTTCAACAGGGCATCGGCGCCCACAAATAAGCCACCGCGGAAGCGACGTCCCTCCGAAAGTCCGAAACAAGCTGTCGTGGGGCCGCGCCTTCACACAGCCACAGCATCCCCTCCCAAAAAAGACACACCCACTCTCACTATGGGCAAAAAGCGTAAAGGGGGAAACCCCTCTACCAACCAAGCACTGAAAATGGCACGATAACGTTCGTTCCCCCCCTCTCCAACACCATTCAAAACGTCTGACTCTGAAACCCTAGTTTCTTTTTCTGACTCAAGCACTTCATTTATTGTAAAAGCTGTGTAATAAAGTCCGTTATAACGTTATATATTCATTTGGATGTTATTCATATCGGAGAGGTTACAATGGTTAATTTTTGATTTGAGTATAAACCAGTGTCAGCTTTCCCATTGCAAGTGATTTTTATTGGGCGGAGTTTCGGTCATGTTTTATAATAATATAATGTTAGGCGAAAATTAGTTACAAATGTTACAGTAGCGGCCATTGTTGCCAGATGTGCAAATTGCGCAGCACCTAGTGTTTTTATTAAAATATATTATTCAATTTGCTATACAATAAAAAGCATCGAGATGTTTATTATTTACGCATAAAAATAATTTATCATGAATAACTATTATTCGATCACAACATATTTTTCATTAAATTTTGATAACAATTATTTCGCAGGGTCAAAACTTTTTAGTATATAAGGTTCATCATAACTCATAAGTTTTTTTAAGCATTTATAGTTAATATATTGACAAAATTCATCAAAATCACGAAATACAATCCCAAATTATAATCACAAAATTATAGATGATATTTATATGAAGAATAACAAGTATAGTTATTTTTTTGTAATATATGTATATAGATGTGAGATACTCATGGGTACTTGGAACTTTTAAAGTAGGTATTTATTATATTTTATACATATAATTACATTTTTAAATGCAATTTTTACGGCCAAAATTAATTTATCCTTTTACTATTAGTAAAATAATAATAATATTCATCGGCAATATAAATATACCTTATATATATATTTATAGCATATACCTAGGTAAAATTTTTTTAAGTAATACAGGCTTACAAACTGTCTTCGAAAATCCTTTTTCATAATATAATATCATTGAATTCAATTGTTTTAATTTAGCACATCCAATATACATTACAGTGTCCCATACGACACATATTATGGAGCAAATAGGTACCACACAAAATCATCCCCCCCCCTTTTAACTACTAAATGTACTTTGAATTGCGTTGGCGCAGAAAAAAATATGAAAGAAATAATATACACATATTATTATCAATGTAAAATCAATATATTTATCGGAGCGATCAGAACCTTAAAGATTGTTCTTTATTAAAAGTGTAATAAAAATGGATAGGGCTTAAGTTTGTTGCATAATACAAAATTAAATATTAAAGATAGACCAAGTTCTGTTATATAATGGTTATTTTGTATACATAAATTGTAAAATGTATTATATTCTAGTATAAAGTTGCTTACCATCGCAATCTAGACACAAAAAATACTTGAATTAAATAAATATAATGACATCGAAATGTAATGTATGTTCGTTAAATGAATATGCTTATTAATAAACATAGGTAGGTATCAAACGACCCGATTAAGCCACTCTAAGTATAAAAAGAAGAGTACACCTCAAAATACACATATAGGCAAAATCACGCGAAAACTGCCGGACCATAATTACAAAAATCAGTATAAAAAACAAAAAAAAATAAAATAATATTAGTTTCTAGTATTACTTTTATAATCTGCAAAAAAAAACAGTAAAATTATCATTGTAAAACCCATATGTTCATGAAATAATAAGGTATCAACAAAAAATTAGTATTATCCCATACAAAAAAAGAAAACTACTCTAAAATTAGTTGCTATAAGTTTTTGAACTATGGATATTATTCAAACATAAATGATATCTATAGTTCAAAGACTTAGGTACCTATAAAATGATATCACAACTTTTAGAGCCTTTTTTTTATAGTTAGCGTTTTTTTACACGGAGTATGGTAGAGTTTATTGTTGGTATTATATATTAGTTATACAGTCTATAAGATCTGACGAATTAAAAATTAAAAATCTATACTAGTGGTCGGTACGTAAAAAAAAGTTATGCAATGTAGGTATGTGAATGTATACAGTAAATATTTTAAAATTTACTTATGACTGAAAATTCCCAAAAAAAATACCTATTATAGTATTATACAGAGTTATAGAAAATTTAACTAGAAATTATTGTAGCGTATTTTCAGCATGGTTTATCATTGTATTCAAATACAACACATCCATAACAACTACTGTACAGAAGATCGGTACCAACTTGTCCACCTTTTGAAGTAAAACTTTTTTCTTGAGGTGTGGGTGGAAAAAAAATCATAATGAAAAATGAAACGACATGTTTGTTTATTTATTTTATTGGAAGTCATGCACGGCGACTGCAGCGTGGACGTTTATTTTTATCGTATTGATTTTTCCTCATTCTCTCCCTTATTCACCTAGGATAATTTCACGGGCCCCAATACTTATGAACGAAGTTTTACTCCCCCAGAGTATAATGGTTGGCTCACATACTCTCGTTTTTTTTTATATTTATTTCTTATTTTATCTTTAATACAATAGTATTACCTATACATATAATAGATAAGGAAATTTAGTATTAACAACTAATTTGTTCCATTTATTCTACATTATACCTATAAAAACGTTAAGTACATGCATACCTACTAACATTATCAAAATTAAGATTGACTTGATACTAACTTATTTATTATAATATTATATTTTATATTAGTGATATGTTCCTTACTTATAATTAATTCTTATTTTAATATAAATACAAAATCATCATTACCTTCTAATCTAGGACTACCACTAGTGGTACAACTTATAATAAATATCACAGTTAATGTTATTAAAACTTTATAAGAAATCATAGTTGGTGTTCAGATAACTATAAAAAACGACCATTAATGTTACTTTACAAAGAATATAATATGAGTAATTTCCGACTAAGTAAAATATACCTATATGCTTTGGTTTTTATGATATAACAACTAACTAAATATTTGGTGTTTGAAAAACATGTATCTTCTTGAAACATGATAATATAAAAACTGCACTGCGCATAACCGCAATTTGTTTATTTTTTGTTACATGACGTGTTATACTTCTATATCTATATTCTATATCTAAATCTATACCAATATTATAAAGAGGTAAAATTGTTTGTTTGGGGTAATCTCCGGTAGGTACTACTTAACCCATTATATATCACTAATTAATAAAGGCTGTACCTATTTTGTATGTAGAATTATTTTATAAAACAATGATCTTAATAGTAATATTGTCATGACGGCACGACGCGAGGAGTTGATTTCGAACCTCGATGTTACAGCTCAGTTTCGATGCGTACCTACTACACACCTTGTTATATGTGGAAAGTATTGGGTAAATTACTTTTTAAAAGTAATAAAATTACTTTACTCGCATTTAAATCAATTTCACGTTATAGACATTATGTTTATCACGTTACTTTACTCTTTTATTCAATAAGTTACAAATAACGTTAAATTTTTGAAAAAATCATTCCATAATTGATATTAAGCAGGTATTAAGAACATTTTAATGACTTAATATTATACAAAAACAAAATGTATAAGTATTAATTTCTGGGATCATAACAATACTGTTAATTATTATCTTAATATATATAAATCTCGTGTCACAATGTTTGTCCTCAATGGACTCCTAAACCACTTAACCGATTTTGATGAAATTTTTACTATGTGTGTAATTTGGCCGAACTTAAAAGATAGGCTAATTTTAAAAGGGAAAGGATTAATCCCGGGAGGTGCTAAGACGGGAATTTTGAGATTTCAGATGAAAATTTTTGTTTATAAATGGTTGCCATGGGTTTTTAATGATAATAATAATAAAAAAAACTATTTGCTTTACTTTTTAAATATAAATTATAATATAATATCAAACTATAAAAACGTGAAATGAAAATCTCTGTACAGGCTTAACTCTGAAACTACTTATCAGATCTTTTTGATTTTTTTTTTTAAACGAAAGAGTATTTCACGAAGAAGGTTTATATGAAAGAAAATTTTAGGTAACTATTGGTTAATCGGTCATGTTTGTTTATTTGTATTATTATTTTTTGTCAATATACATACATATAATATAATATACAAGAAGATCTGATAAGTAGTTCCAGAGTTTAGTCTGTATAGTTATAGTCTCTGTATTACATAGTTAGATATATATATAATTAATGTTCTTGGGTAGATTAGACCTCTGGAAGAAGATAAGTTAATTTACAAAGGGTTAAATTTGTTTTTTTTTATTCATCGGTACGGTTAGATTAGGATAGGATTTTGTATAGGTAAATTGATTATATTATCCATCGTAGGTAGAATTAAGTAAAACCAACAAACTTGGTATAACTTTGATACTTTAGAGTTAAATCATAAACTTACGTACTAACAGCACGGCGGGGTCCGCGATCTACCACAGGTAGATTGCCTACCTGATATAATGTACTGCTGCGAATCAGAATTTTTATTCTGGGCAACGGAAAAGTTAGGATAAATTTTGAACACCATACACCGAATATTAAATAACGAATTGAACAAATTTTGAGTCATACAGAGTTGATACATTTAACGGGCAACGAAGTGCACGGGATCAGCTAGTTTATTATAAAAACTTTCAAAATCGTAAATACATTTTATTGATTTATAATTTTTCTCCATCCTAAACCCTAGTTTTTGTCATAAATTCTACATTCATAACTTACTTTAATAACTTGAAAAATAACACGTGACTATATAAATTACTTTTAAAAAGTAATTTTGTTACATTATTGCATTAGTTTAAATAAATATATTGAAATTACTAGAGCGATCAGTGAAACCTACAGTAGTTTGTGATATTGGCGTTACATCACTACTCAACATTGTATCTGGGCGTCACCCGATTGCGGCCCAAAGTAACCTTATTACCTTTTCACCTATCCCGATTGCAGCCCATACGTCATAGTAGGTACTAGGTAGAAAACTACCTATACAGAAGTTATCAAAACTATAGTTTATAAAGAAAAATATAGTGATATATACAAGTTTTTAACATACATATTTGGATTTAGAACCTGAAGCGGTAGGTGAATATTTAGCCATAGATTTAGCTTCTATATACAACCTTCAGTGGCTAAAATCCAAACATTTTTTGATTATTTGGTAGACACTAGACACTTATAATGAAGATGATTATGGTTGATGATTTTAATTACTATTTATTGATATATTAATTGTATTTCCTATATTTTTTTTATTGTAAACAATTATTTGACTATTTGTATGTATATACATATACTATTTACAGTCTTGTAAAAAATACTTTTCGACTCTCAGAGGTCGATATATTATTTGTAATAATCATAAACGAGACATTGTATTTGAATTTTATATACAAATATCTCCAATACTTTATTTTATTAATTACAAGCTGATCCCGTGTACTTCGTTGCCCAATAAAAATACCAACGCTGTAAGAATAATCTATTTTTTTTTTATAAAATAACAGTTACCATAACAACAATTTTAAACCAATGGCAACCGATAATTATTATTATTATAGCTTTGAAACCCACGGCAACCATTTATAAACAAAAATTTCCATTGGAAATCTCAAAATCCCTGCTTCAGCACCTCCCGTGGTTGTCCTTTACCTTTTTAAATTAGCCTATCTTCTGCCAAGAGGTCCCATCTCTATCTATATATGTATATAAAAATATCTGATCCCGTGCATTTCGTTGCCCATTAAAGTTGCCAACTCTATATGAATTATATGTTTTACTTATCATCATGGCAACCATTTATATACAAAATATTTCATCGGAAATTTCAAAATAATATATAAATGGTTGCCATGGTAATATGGACACACAGATACACAGACAGACGACATAAATTCATTTTTATATAATATATAGATAAGCTATTTTGTGAACCAATGTGTGTTTGGACGCGATCGGGATACATATATTTGGTATAAAATACAACTACCTGAATTCTAGTTGCAATCAGGCAACTCCATGCTGGTCGACCACTAATTAAGATAGATAAGGTGGGTTAGGATAAGTTCTAAAAAAGGAAAGGTTAAGATAATGATAAAACTAAAATAAATAACACTTTTATTTTTATAATATTCTCGGTAATATATAATTTAAATAATAATAGAATTTTTCATAAGTTTTCAAAAGTATGAATAAGTAAGAGCAATCAGTTATATTATATTTATACATTCATGAAAGTACTTTTTAAGATATAAATAATAATTGTTTCTTCTTCGTAGATCAACTGGAAAAAAAGTTTCTGACGAAATACTACCTTATAATAATAAATTTATAATATATTAAACAGTTATTTTAGCCAAAACATCCAGGTTTATTCCATCATACTGATCTAGTAATGCGATAATATTTTTTAAAACTGATTTGAAATCGTTATTATGACTACTTGAGATTGGCAATTTCACTTCCCCCCCCCCAAAAAAAAAAAAAACATCTATACATTTAGCTTGAATATTTTGAATCCATTCATTTTGCTATCAATATTAAGTATGGTAAATGGTGTCTATAAATATGTATCGTAATGGTTGTGATTTAAGTGTTGGAGTACTCACTACTCAACACTCTTTTATACGTGATAAATCATTTTTACATTTTAGATTCTGAGCGAAGCGATGAATGTATTGATTTAATAATGATGTGTGTTTATTTTTATTTTTTATTTTTGTGTCTGTCATCACCTTTTAGGACAGTAAAAATGCTTGGATTTTCTTCAACAGTAACTTTTTTGATAGGAAAGTGAATCTAGTTGATACTTTGGGGAGTTAAAAGTAATCATTTCCCAGTAGTTTTCAAAATCGACGTGAAAAACAAAAGAAAAATTAAGGAAAAACGGGAATTCTTACGCAAAATCTGTTTTCGAGAAAATCGATTTTGGTTTTTGGTACAACTCTAAAACAAATGACCGTAGGTACATGCAATTTTGACTGAATGTTTATATTACCATTTTCTATACACCATAACATTTTCCAAATATTTTGGCTTATTTTGAGCTCTGAACGGTCATTTTCAGTTTCCATTTTTTTTAGTTTTTTTTTCTGTTAATATCAATAACATTTTATTTGTTGGTTAAGAAAGCTTGAAAATTTAATAGAAGACTCTTAGGTTATTGTTTTAAAAGCAGATGAAAAAAATTAAAAATCCTTAGTCACAGTTTTTATTTATAAGCATTTTAAGTTAAAACCTTGACAAAATACGAAAAATCATAAAAATTAGCAAATTATTTTGAGTTGAGAATTCATAAAAATTTTTCTTTTTAAATCTAAGATTTGAAAATGTAATAAAAGATTATCCATAAGTTTGTCTACCTTTATCAAAAAAAAAATGTCTACAAGAAAGTCAAATTAAATTTTTATGAGAGTTTGAAATTCATATTCTTACAACATAATATGATATTCACTCGATTTCTCATGTAACGATTTCGCTATTTTGTTGTTATTCAAAAACGTATAACTGTAGATGCTTGAAAATTTCACTGAATGTTTACATTTTCATTTTCTACACACCATAAAATCTTCAAAAACGGACATTGTTAATAAAATTTATAAAATTTTCAACTTTTATAGCTATGGATTGAAAACTTAAAACAAGGTTCCACGTAAATGGGTAAATATATAAATTACCTTATTCACAATAATATCATCAAA
Source organism: Sitobion miscanthi (assembly GCA_008086715.1). Taxonomy (NCBI): domain Eukaryota; kingdom Metazoa; phylum Arthropoda; class Insecta; order Hemiptera; family Aphididae; genus Sitobion; species Sitobion miscanthi. The sequence continues at coordinate 414,494 of CM017803.1, forward strand.
TATACTTGGTAATATCATAGGCTAACTGACCGTTTTCGCTAAGAATCGTTTTTTTATACAATGATATTATATCATTGAATTTAAATTTAATACTATCCATTACAGTGACCCACTTGTAACCTACTGTACAGCAGAGTGACATCCACTTACCCACCTTTTTTATATTTTAATTTCATAATATATTTAATTTAATCGTGTAGGTCCGAGGAAATTAATATTATGCTTAGTTAGGTGGTAATTAAATGCAGGGTGGTTAATAAAATAGTGCAATACGCACTACAATGATAATTAACTATAAAAAGTTACAACAGTAAAAATTTTAACTAAATAAGTGGGTTAGTTATAAACAAAAATAATTAACTAGTTAAGTTGATGCCCACCTTTGCATCACGTATATTATAGAAATATGTATTAACATTTAGTGAAAATCTCAAGGATCTCAAGATTAATCGTTTTTGAAAATATAAAAATTTGCATGTTTTATATATTTCAAATTGTTGTTGGATTTTTGCTGGCTTTCTGCAGATAATATTATGTAGAACACACGATAATATTCAAACTGTGTGTGCACAACTGTACATTATTTATTTATTTTGTATGCATTAGGTACCTTCGTCCTACATACCGCAAACCAAAATTGTAGTTTTTTATCATTAAAAACTACCATTGTAGTTTTTACCATTAGATTTTGGTACCTTTACATGTTGAACATTTTGTGTTATTTTATTCTATTTCTCTGTGTTATTACAAATTTTAAACATTTTCAGTAAACACCAACTTAGATTTAATAATTTATCTAAACATTTCACTTTTTCCAATCCCCCCCCCCCCAACAACTATAAATTTAGCTGGAAAATTTTGAAATTTCAGAATTTAAAAACGTATTCAGATCAGTTTTCTGAAATATTATACTATTATTAGATCGATTGGTAGTACCTATAGAACAAAAAAAGCGGGAGCGGTAAGTCGTGAAGAGGTGGAGGTCAGGGGACAGGTGTTGCGTAACATTGTAACATTGTTGCTTACTTTATATTTTAAACGCGCAATAGCTTACTAATAAGTAGAGCTGTAAATCACAGTTTTTGAAATTTTACATGAAAAAATTTGAAACTTATTTTTTCTGTAATTGAATTTGTAATAGTTTATTTTTTAAATTATAGGTCATTCGTTAATTATTCATTTAATCATTTATTCAGAAAACACTTACCAACTTACTTATAAAATGAAAACGTAGGTGTTATAAATTTAAAAAAAAATCTAGAATTCATAATTAATTAAATATTTATTAGGTATACATCTTACATGGTACAATGGTACATTAGTACATGAATTGTATAATAAGTACATTATTTATATTATATTCAAATTTCTTTTCTCCATTCCTGTTGATTTACAGTTGAGTTTTCTTGAGGTTGGTTTTCACAGTATTCTTGTATGTCATCAATGCTTGAATCTGATTCAATTACACGCTTTTTATTCTCCTTAGGTACTGAAACAACAGTAGATGAACTATCTGAAAACGTATCAACAGATATATCGCTAGATGATTCATTATTTTTTTTAAGAGTCTTAAGTTGTGATTTATATACACTAACTTACCACTAACTTATCAGACTGTTTCTTTTTACTGTATGAATATTGTTATAACTGCTACATGTCCGTTCACATGTAGCTGATGTTGCGAGGAGTTGTAAAATGTATGTAGCAATTTTGGAAAGATGAGATGAAGAACATAACCCATTCCACCATATAGTTGCAAATACTTTGTTAACTGTATTCCAGACAAATGCTTTACTCCATAACCTATCTTTTACCTTGTATTGAGCAAACTCGGCTAACACAGTTGCTTAATCAATATTTTCAGTATACCTTGCAACATTAGATATACTTTCAATTCCATCCATTTGTTCTTCAGGCATTGCATTATTCTCTTTTAACATTGGATCTAATAAATGAGCTGCTTTATATATATACTTTTAGTAAAAAAATTTGTTCTTTTTTTAAAAACATAATTTTACTTAATTTGTGATATAATACATGAGATGGTGTTAAAATATGATCAAAATTATTTTTAATATCCATGAAAATAGTTGGTACTAAACTTAACTGAGGTGTATCGTTTTCAATTTGAGTTATCCAATTAGATATCGGTTTCAATATGTCATAAAGTTGTGTGGTTGTATTCCAAAATGTGTCGTTGAGAAGTTGTATCTTGGTTGAATTAGATAACAAATATTCGGTTCATTCATCAATAGCAACATACCTTAATGGGATCCTATTTTTAATAATACTATTTAAAAATATTACATGAGATCCCCATCTAGTACACACCGGAAGTTTTAAAGTAATTTTCTTGTCTACTTGTTTTTCCTTAAAAATTGCATGTAATCTGTGTGAAAGAATTATTTCCTTTACAATTTCTTTTCTTTTACTCACTATAACTGCTATTGACTCTATTGATGATATATCTTTAACCAGTAAATTTAATCCATGTGCCACACACCCATAAGGTTGTAAATGGTTGTATTTCTCTTGTAATATCTTCCAGGATCCTTTCGTAATTTATAGAAAATCCGTCACTAACCCCAGTACCTTTTTTGGACCAACTTCATCAAGTACTACAGATATTCATTAAACTATATACCACTGATTTCTGGAGTTGTGCTTATAAATCTTTAAATATATTATAATTATAAGGATAATTTATAAGGTTATTTTCATTAAAGTAATTATGCTCATCATTCATCAATGATAAAATAAATATAGAAAATATTAAAAAGAAATATAAACAAAAAAATAACGATATAGATTTGGCAAAAACCAATAGTAATATTTATTACTAACGAAGCTAATCGTAATCTGCTGAGCGTAAATTTGTTACGTTACACACTTGTAAAACAGAGACAACAAATGCCTGTGTAGTGTCCTCTATATTCTATAATATAATAATATGTTCTAACAATAGCATAGTTCTGTATAACGTATTTTTATTAAAAGTTTTAGTATAAATTCTATAATTTTCAAGTCATTAAATAATATGCATCCATAGTTATTGTTATCATTAAATTATATAATTGTTTTTAATGTTTTTGTACATTACCACAGGTGTGGACAGTTGTAATTAGTTGGAATGTTAAAACCCTTCATAAATGTGAACCATGAATTTCCTAAGAATTGTTTTACCTTACTACATACATTTTTTGAATTGAGAATATTATATGCATTTAGTATCAGACTACCAGTTGATCTCCAACAAGAAAAGTTCGCACCAAGCTACAAATAAATAATATAGAACATTTGCCATTAGGTAACATAAACATTGAACAACGATGAACAAACATACACAATTAAATGGTAAATTACAATTTTTCATTCTCGCATAGACCAAAATAACTATATATTATGTTCACTGGGGTCCAGAAATTGGAATCTTTAGTCCCTAAAATTTTAATCCATTATAGTTATAGTTGAGTAATTTACAGTTTACTCTTTTAAACTCCATTAAACGCAAACTACACACATTTTTAACATCGTGATTTTTTCCAAAATAAATTATATTTAACCATAAAAATATTTTACTTTCAGTCATAAATGGCAACCATATATAATAATGAATACAATTAAAAAATTATTTTGTGAGCCATCAAATAATAGTGTGAGGGCACTATTTAAAATACGAATATTACGACAAATTTTTGGTATCAATATTAAAGTATGGCGAATGGTGGCTAAATATGTATCGTTATGGTTGTGATTTGAGTGTTTGAGTACTCACTACTCAACAATCTTTTATACGTGGTAATTCATTTTTACATTTTTATATTTTAATTTCATAATATGTATATTTAATTTAAAAGGACTTGTCACGGAAAAAAATCATTCGAATAATTCCTTTAAAAACATGTTTGCGCGTTCCAATAACATGGGTTACTGAGTGATTTGATCATAAAAACACCTATGAACAAAATTGTAGAGGAGATTTTTATCTAGTTCTGTAAGAAGCCTGATATTTGAAATTTTCTTTTTTAAGTCCTAAAAATAACTTTTGAAAAATTAAAAAAAAGTGTAATATTGATCATGATATTTTAAAGATATCAAAAATCAGGCTTCTTACGGAACCAGATAAAAATCTCCTCTAAAATTTTGTTCATAGGTGTTTTTGGAATAAAACCACTCAGTAACCCATATTCTTGGAACGCGCAAAGTATGTTTTATAAGAAAACGCAGAAAATTACGCTCGTCAAGTGCTGCGCCCGTAAGCAGTGGCAGCGTTTGATACTAGGTGTTCACACCACCACCCCGCGTGCGATAACGGCAGTCAAAGCAGATCAAAACAGGTTTTCAATCGCAGTCGAGCGCCCGTACATTGTTTATAAATAACCAGATAAGAAAATGATTATCATATTTGTGACAAATATTATTTAATTAGATTCGATTTTATATTTTGTATTCGTACCTATCCGAGTTCTATACAAATAAAAACTATACTTTTATGCTTCAAGTAATACGGTTTAATGAAGCGGTTTACAGTAAAAATACCTATTATAAAAATTGTAAAGGAAAACTTTTTTAACAATCGTAAGAAATCCGATTTTTGATATCGTATTCCAATCGTCCAATATCACATAGTAAATAATTAATTTTTTTTTACTTTTTATTGATATTTATAGAAAAAAAACTAAAAAAAATGAGAACTGACTATATCCATAAATAGCTCAAAAAGAGTCAAATTATTTTCAAAACTTTATCGTGTATAGAAAATGCTAATTTAAACATTAAGTCAAATTTTCAAGTATTTAAAGTTATACGTTTTTTAATTTCAACAAAATAAGAAAATCGTTACATAAGAAATCGAGTGAATAACAAATTTTGTAAAAGTATGAATTTAAAATGCACATTGGAATTTAATTTTGCTTTCTGGTAGACACTTTTTTTTTGATGAAGGAAGACAAAAATAAATCTTGTATAACATTTTTAAATCTTAGATTTAAAAAGAAAATTTTTATGAATTCTCAACTCAAAATAATTTGTTATTTTTCGCGAATTTTCAGTATTTGTCAATATTTAAACTTAAAATGCTTATAAAAAAACTGTGAATAAGGATTTTTAATATTTTTCAAATTTCATTGTAACAACATAATAGAAGCTTTGTATTAGTATTTTCACGCTTTTTTACCTTACAAATAAAGTTTTATTTTCATTCATAGAAAAAAAAACTAAAAAAGTTGGAAACTGAGTATATCCGTAAACAGATCAAAACAAGTCAAATTTTTTTTTTAATGTTTTCATGTATAGAAAAAACTAATTTAAACATTCAGTGAAAATGTCATGTATTTAGGATCATTTGTTTTAGAGTTACACCAAAAGCCAAAATCGATTTTGTCAAAAAATTTTATTTTGTTTTTCCGGGCGCTTTTGAAAACTATTGGGAATTTTAAATTTTGACTTCCTAAAAGTACCCACTAGATTCACTTTTCCATCGAACAAGATACTGAAGTTGAAAATCGAAGCATTATTTCGACTACTAATCGTGTAAATAGACACAAAAATAAAAAAATAAATAAAAATATAAAAAAACGCACATCATTGTAAAATCAATACATTCATCGCTCTGCTTAGAATCTAAAAAAAAATGAACACTTTCATTTTTCAAAGAACGTAAACGTGTTCATTTGAAAAAAACATAAGCTTTAACGTGTACGAATTCAATTTTTTAGTATATGTTCCGAACACGGAATACTGGTTTGATATTATGAATACATAATGTTGCGGAGTGGACTGTAAGTTTCCGATGCTGGTTACTTCGGATATTCAGTTTTATTAGCTTATTATTTAAATTAATAATTTAGACGAAATTGAGCTATAGAATGTTAAATACGTTTATTTTTATTTAATATAATGCGGAGCCGACATGTCACGTTCGCTATTTTTCGACAACGACTAAAACTATATGTAATACAAAAACTGCTCAAAGGCAAACCCGTCGGCCCCACTAGCCGATAACAATATCATTCCGGTTATTACTTTAATCTTTATCGTTACACCGATACGCGACACATAATATATAGTAGGTACTCGGTGCCGCAATTAGCGGGGGTGCTGGGGGTGCACCGCACCCCCAAAAAGACCCCATTATCATATTTAGGAGTGCCTTTTCAGACATAAAGGATTTTAGATTTTAAACTAATATGAACTTTTTCGCCAATTTACAACACATGATGAAAATTGAAATTTTTTGAAACCTGCAACGTGTTAAGTCCAACATCTAATACTATGTTATTGATTATACTTATGAAGATAATATTTTATACTATACATATATTTTTAACTATAACTTGGCCCCAAAAATAAAACTTAACTGATATTCATAGAGAAAAAAAACTAAAAAATTTTAATTTTAATTGTCCGTTATAAGTTCAAAACGAGTCAAAATATAATGAAAATTTTATCAAATAGGTATTCGAATTGGTAAAATAAACATTCTGTGAAATTTTCATGTATCTACAGTTATTGGTTTTTGAATTACAAAAAAATATTAGATTTAAAATGAAAATTTTTTATGAATTTCCAACTCAAATTAATTTAAATATTTCCGTGAATTTTACATATTTTGTCAATATTTGAACTTTAACTGCTTATAAAAAAAAATTATGACTATATTTTTAAAATTTTGCATCTGTCTTTGAAACAATATATTAAGAGCTGTCTATTAAATTTTAAGCTTTTTTACCCAACAAATACAATTTTATTGATATTAATAGAATAAAAAACCAAAAAAATTGGAAACTGAAAATTTACGTAAACAGCTCAAAATAATTCGAAATATTTTGAAAATGTTAAAATGCATAGAAATTGCTAATAACCACCCTTAATTGCGCTTTTGGTGCCATGCAATTTTATAAGACAAAAGTTTGGAATAGGGGGCCCTAATATTTGACTCGCACCTGGGCCCTTTTATCTTTAGTTGTGGCACTGTAGGTACTATAATGAATAATCGTAAATTTATTTTAACATATCGGAAAAAATATAAAACTAAGATTATTTTAATTTGTTTAAGAGGTTTAAAGACCACATTATAATGGGTAATTAGAAATAATGTTCTTAGATTAGCCGTGTTGCAATTGCCTAGTAAAATCTATATACATTTTTATAATCAACTGCCCGTTGGAAAAACCAATGACGTATACCTTTAATTAGATAATATTTATTATTATACAAGATAATAAACGCCACTGCTGTAAATTTATTTTCATATTTCAAATCAAATTATAATTATCAATAACATCAATATTATAATTTAAATTAAAAAAAAAATATTCTGTATTTTCGTACGTCGAAACTGATAATGTTCTTACCATTATGAATAATCCTAATAATAGGTTATAACTAATAATAGATCAATTCACTCAACGTTACAAATTGCTATTATAAGTTTGCACTTCGCGAAACGAAGTCGGAGGCCGGAGCTATACACAGCGTAATACGCTTGTCGTGTATTGATGCTCCGATATAAACCAATGCATTTTCAAATCGACGGAAAAAAGCCGTGTAAAGCCCCTAACTAGGCCTAACTTTTTAAAAAGTTAAATTTAAGTTAAAAAGTCAATTTTTTAACTTATTTAGTTAATTATATTTGTTATTAAGGGGGTTCCAGTCAGTTATTTACTAAAGAGTATGAATTAGGCAAATGATGTGGCAAGTACAACCAAGCCATGTCAATGTGTACGAGTGTAATTGAACGTCATTAGTGTGTGGGCGCATACACCACAGTGTATGCAGTATTCGGACTTATCTAGATAAATTTAACACATCGGTACCTATACCTACAGACATTGATATTTTGTACCTATTAACGAGTTCACATAGTAGGTATAATTCACCTCAGCACATTATGCTTAGACCTGTCACCTGTACATTAAGCATTATGATAAATTAATCATTACACTGTTTACGGAATCCGTTTGACGACGTGTCAGTTCTCGATGTTACTTTCTATACGCACATAATATGCGACAGTAGCTAATGTCGACACTGTGTTCTTTCAAGTAGGTATATTCGACGAGGGTTTTCCCGAAGAGCTGCGTATAACAATATAATATCATGTGTGTGATTAATTTTTACGAGTGGATCACGTCGTATACGAGTTCAGTTTTCGAGAAGTCTGATATTTAAAACGCTTATGAAATATTATAATATAATACGTATAATATATAATAATATATTATGTAGGTACCTACATACCTATATTGGCCTATATTGTACTAATATATTGTATATGCTGTATAATATGTTAATTTCCAGTGTTCGGACTTATCTAGATAATTATTTGTTCATCTTTTATCTTATCTAGATAAATAGTTACAAGATATCTAAACGTTCATCTTAGATAATTTTTTACTAATCTAAATAAATTCATCTAGATACATTTTTATTGATAATAATCGCGAAATTGTACAAATGCATTTTAAATATTTATACAGATTCTCAAACAAAGTTTATGGTTTATAAATAATGTAATTATTTTTATTTATATCATTATTATTATTATGTTCCTAGTGCCCAACTAAAATACACCTAAATTTAAAACCTATTTTAAAAAAAATTGTATCTTTTTTTTATCTAGATAAAAAAAATACTTATCTAATCCGAACACTGAGTGTATGTTAACGCGTCGCATCGCGTCGTTATCGACGTCCTCGCACTTGAAGGCACATGTCAGTACATTAAATTATGAAAAAGTATACGGTTACTTTTCTAGTAAAAAAACATACCTCGGCTGTGACAAAATTGTGAGACTAGGCCAGTCAACGGTTAAACTTTGATTACGCTTAACAGCTGATAACAGATTTTATAACAGAGCAAATTCGGCCAATTAAACATCGGTTGACTTTAATCGGAGATGGTACAACTGGCCCTTAGGTGGGTGCGATTTTGATTCTGTAACAATCATAACTATTATTATTAACATGTCCTCTAAAGAACAGTCGAAGAATTTTTAGAAATATTAATTTCTTCAGTACATATGGTTGAACAAAAATGTTGTAAAAACTTAAATTTGTACGATATTATAATATTATCAAAAGTTCAAACTTTAAAAAAAAGCTACGACCGCTCTCTTGAGGAGATGTTCAAAAAGTTATTACTTTTACATTAAAATGCATTGAAATCGAACCCTCTAAAGTTTCACAATCTTGTCACAGCAGAGGATATATAAAAATGATTTTTTTTCGACCGACTAGAACAACCTTAACTTATTAACGTATGCAGTAAAAACTGTTATTGTTTTAACTTAAATTTGTATAGTTAAATATCATTGTCGTGGAGTTAAGTTAATTTTCTTTTCGCGCCATACGTAATCAACTAGACAATACTGATTCGTTGACTCTTTTTCGATTTTGGTCATTTATTTTCGAATTATATAATATTATAATAATCTAATTTTTACACAGTGTTAAACGTCTTGGTAAATGTCTGTGTATAACAAAATATTAGAGCAGTTTATGAATTAAAAATATTGTAACTTAATATTTTTTTTAACTGAATTTATTTTATTTTATTTTCTATCTTACCTTTAAACGTTTCTAGTTAAATTTTTTTGTCAACTTTCAACTTATAACTAAAGGCAATTTAATTGAATTAACTTAACTTGCTACAGTTAATATTATTTTCATTAACTTGCCCACGACTTTCATTACTAGGTACTTACTGCATTATTTAGCTACTCATCGTATTTTAATGTACATTAGTATTAAAGTTTTAGAGCTTTTTTTCATAAAATCTATAAAATTAATTAATGATTTACGAGTGCGTGGTACCCGCATATTATGTACATCCATGATATTTTAAAATGTTATACACGATTCCTCATAAGTTCGTCTACATTTCACTAATTTTTTAGTGGAGCAATTTTATTATTTTATTGTAATTAAAAACAAATAGCCGTAGATACTTGAAACTTACCCCATATGTTTATATAACTATTTTATCAACCAAGTATCTGTGAAATCCTCGTTAAAATCTATTTATCTGTTCAAATACTTTCACATAGAAACAGCCAAATGTATATACTATCAGGTATCAGTACGAGTTTCGTGCATTATGACATATTTTAATCGTGTTCGTACGTTTTGGAATCCACAGTGTAGTTTTATAAAATTTGAATACTTCTAATTTGTGATACGAGTGATAAAAAACCATTGTATACGAAAAACGATTACTGAACTATATGTTAGTATATTAAGTATGTTAAGTATATTTTATGATATTGCTATTAAAGTAATTTATTTTACTATTACACTTTGCTAATGGGTAGGTACAGTAAGTTTCATAAATTCTTGTTGAAAACAATTAATTTGAAAATATCACTTTGTGAATAAAATATAACAGTATACATTAAATATTTTGAGTACCCATGAATAATATTGTAAGGTAGGTATCTATAATATTTCTGTTTTACCGGACACCCTTTATTTTTTGCAATTTTAGATTCTGAGTGGAGCGATGAATGTATTGATTTTACAATGATGTATTCTTATATTTTTATTATTATTTTTGTTAATTTAAAATTCCCAGTAGTTAATAAAAGCGCCGGAAAAAACAAAAAAACAAAAAATAAGGTACACAGTATACAAAATCGGTTTTCGACATAATTAATTTTGTTTTTGATATACCTACTCAAAAAAAATTACCGTGGATGCATACAATTTTCAATGAATGTTTATATTAACATTTTATATGCCTACACCATATAATTATTAACATAAAGTATTTTGACTCATGTTGAGCTATTTATAGGCGTATGAAATTTTCGATTAATATTAGTTTGTTTTTCAATAATGTCAATAAAAAAATGTTGTCAAAAAACTTGACAAATTACAATGTAATACAAGGTTCCTCGTAAGTTTTTGTTAGTACAAATTAAAAAAAAAAATGAGGGTAAATCTATAGTAATTTTTTTATGAGCGTTTGAAGTTCAAATTTTGAAAAATTACGCAAAAATCACGAAAATCACGAAAATTTACAAATTATTTTAAATTTAAATTAATAACATTTTTCTTTTTATATCTCAGACTTGAAAATTTAATATTAAATTCCTGATTAATTTGTATACTTCTATCACAAAAAAATGTCTACCCGAAAGTCAAATAAATTTTTTATGAGTTTTTGAAGTTCAAATTTTCACAACACTATAAAATATATTCATTCGATTTCTCATGGAGCGATTTTCTTATATTTTAACTGTTTTCGCTCAGAATCGTTTTTCGTAAAGGCAGATCGCAGATACTATCATTTTATCATATAATTTAATTCAAATTCAAAACGTCCATTATACAGTGACTTCTCTATAGACACCTAATATACAGCAGAGCGTTACCCACTTACCCGCTTTTTTCAATAATGCAACACAGTCCCCAGTCTCTTCTTACAGATAACATATAATTAGCTATAATTAATATATATACTATACAGTGACCTTATGACCATGTTATAGAAATACATGAAAGCGTGATTTACGCTTACAATAACAGTATGATGCAATTGATAAGCAATATGTTGTAACATACCTATATAATAAATTAATTATATTTTCAACACATACAATGATTTTTGAATCAAATTAATAAATCATAATTTTTTTCTTTTACACCCATCTATACGTAGTTGGACATTAGGTCGATTACATTATCGCATATAGTACATATAGGTACATAGTAACAACCGGACTACACATTAGCATCATGTAATTTATATATTAGATGTTATAGAAGACCTGATGTGCCTAGAACTCTCGTGCTATTAAGTTTTATTTGAATTATCGTCTCTTACAAAGTGCTATCTCGTGAAGTAAAAAGTTAATAAACTTAATAAACAGATATTGTCAGTATTTAATGTAGGTATTATTACTATATTTACTATTATTATTATTATATTATATCTTGCTATACCTACATGTTAGAAAATGTACGGTAAAATATTGTTTAGTGTATTGTGCATTCATTTGATATAACTTAAGTATATTATAAATATTACTCGTATATATTTTTAAATATATTTACATTAATTTCAGCCATTCGCGATGGAAATGACATATTCCTGGATAATAATATATTTATTTTTCGGTACGTAATATCAGTGTTAACAATATAATGATAGAAAATAATATTATATGATGACATTATTTGTATTTATGTTAGTACATATTATAATATTTATCATATTAAAATATAAAATATACTCAAAAAATTACTTTAACACTGAAAGGCATGTCTTTTTCCAGTGGCGTATTTACGGAGGGAAATTAGAGAGATATATCTCCCCCCTGATCTTTTTTAGATTCTGAGCGGAGTGATCGATGTATTAATTTTACAATGATGTGTGTTTTTTTGTGTCTGTCATTACCTTTTACTTTTTAGGACAGTAAAACTGAAAAAGTGCTTAGTTTTTCTTCAACAATATCTTTTCTGATAGGAAAGTGAATCTAGTAGGTACTTTGGAGGGTCAAAAGTAAAAATTTCCAAGTAGCTTGAAATCGCCGCGAAAAATAAAATAAAAATTAAGGAAAACCAGGAAATTTTACACAAAATCAATTTTTGACCAAATCGATTTTGGTTTTTGGTGTAACGCTAAAACAAATGACCGTAGATGCATGATATTTTGACTGAATGTTTATTTTTTATATTAGCATTTTCTATGCCCCATACAATTTATTTTGAGCTGTTTATGGACATTTTCAGTTTCCAGTTTTTTAGTTTTTTATTCTATAAGTATCAATAAAATTGAATTTGTTGGGTAAAAATTTGAAAATTTAACAGAAGGCCCCTAGTATGTTGTTTCAAATACAGATGAAAAATATTAAAATGCCACAATTTGTTTTTATAAGCATTTAAAGTTAAGACATTGTCAAAATACGTAAAATTCACGAAAGTGTGCAAATTATATTGAGTTAGAAATTCATAAAAATGTTTCTATTTAAATCTAAGATTTTAAAATGTAATACAAGATTCCTTATAAGTTTATCTACCTTTATCAAAAAAAATGTCTACAAGCAAATCAAATTAAAATTGTTATGAGTATTTGAAGTTCATATTTTTACAAGTTTGGATATTCACTCGATTTCTCATGTAGCGATTTTCTTATTTTGTTGTAATTCAAAAACGAAGAAATGTAGATGCATGAAAATTTCACCGAATGTTTATATTTTCATTTTCTAAACACCATACAATTTTGAAAATATTTTGACTCTTTTTGAGCTGTTAACGGACATTGTCGGTTTTCAATTTTTTTAGTTTTTTTACCTTTAATTTTCGGGTAATAATGCGTGAAAATTTAATACAAACCTTCTGATGTATTATTATAATAGCATTTAAAAAACATTAAAAATACAAAGATGCAATTTTTTATAATCATTTAAAGTTAAATTTTTGACAATATTAATCAAATTTAAAAATTAATAATTATTTTGTAGTTAAAAATTTATAAAATGTTCAACTTTTATATCTAAGGATTGAAAATTTAAAACAAGATTCCACGTAAATAGGTTATAATGTATATATTACTTTATTCACAATAATATAATCAAATATACTTAGTAATATCATATAGGCTGACTGACAGTCTTCGCTCAGAATCATTTTTCTTATACAATGATATTATATTATTGAATTCAAATTTAACTCCATCCATTACACTGACCCACTTGAGATAGATGTAATAGTAAAATAGATAAAATAGATGAGTTAAATAAGATAGATATATTTAGGTATTTCTAGTGGTGGGAGAAAAACAATATATCCACCCTCAAATAAATGCTAAATACGTCACTGTCTTTTTCTATATATATATTTTTTTAAAAGTAACCAAATACGATGGTGAGACGTTATGTACTATTATCTATTTATAACATTTTGAATATATTTTTTAATACAATAAATTGTATGTAGGTACATGTACAGGGAAATAAATGCCGCAATAGAAATTATTAATACCTATCCATATATAACTATGAATAAGTAATTTCAAACATAAATCATAATGCGTTGGTACTTAAATGGTAAATATATACGCATGGTAGTATACAGTGTAAAAGAAAGACCTGAAAAAAAAAATTACGCTACTTAAATTGTGTTGGAAAAAATATTATGTTAAGAAATATATCCATGTCAAAAATAATATTTTGAAAAAGTCTTCCTGTTACATACTGTATAATATATCAAAAAAGTCGGAGTACAAAATAACCACTCTTTAATATTTGGTGATAACTACAAACAGAAAGTTACAATATTGAATTCATTATTACGATAATTTATATAAAATAATTAAAGATAACAATTAAATTGAGACAATCATAGTAATTGAAAATAGAAGCTTGCTCGTGAAACGAGTGGTTTTCTTTTTACATTAATTATTGGCTTGTCAAAACGTTTGTTCCCCATACCCTCTATTAATAACTGAAATGATGCCACAGTACTTATTACACATGAATACAATATATTTAAGATTATAATATTATAATTATGATACCTAATATTATAATCATGATAATATTGAATTCAAACTGCAAATTCTGATTAAAACAATAAATAATAATCCTAATCGACTAAACATTGATTACGTATGTAATGCATACAAATTCATTATTTCAGGATCCGGTATTTTGTATAATGGAAACACCGAAGATAAGTTTAATTGTACAAATGGAGTGTCTATCGAATCGTCAAGGATTCGTGTTGGTTGGAAGGATTGTCCGGATGTCCAGATGGACGAAAATAAAAAATTGTGTGATCGAAACAAGTTTGTAACAAATATGACCACAGGTACAAAATAATAGCTAAATTACATTTAATAATATTTATATGTTTTGTAATAAATAATCACTAATAACATTGTTTTAAAATACACAGATAAGCCATAGCGTAGGAGATTTCGGTGACTTAAAACCTCATGCTATATTCTATGGCTTATCTGTGTATTTTAAATTAATGGTAAATGGTAATAACTAGGTAATGGATGCAAGAGTTACTCATATAGTTCTAAATATGGACCTTCTATTTTCTAATATAAAATATTCTTATATGTGTCTAATATTATTTTAGATTGCGGTAGACTATACACAAACCAAGTATTGATTAAGAATGGTCAAAAAGTACTTAATAGAATGGCACCTTGGACTGTAGAGTATATAAGATCAATAAAAGCGATTCCAGTTATGACTTTATTTGTGGAGGATCAATTATTTCTTCAAATTTAGTCGTTTCTGGTAAAATCTTTGTAAAGCGAATTTAAAAAAAAATTTAAATTAAATTAAATATATCATTCTTAGCGGCTCATTGTTTTTGGAAAACTGATATGTCGTCTAATAGAATATTAATGGACAGCGGTCTATACAAAATTGCTGTTGGAAAATATGATAGAAATATTACAATTATTGACAACAACTTTACTCAAATAATGAATGTAAATTATTAATAATAAATAAGTCTAAAAATAATTGGCATCTCATATATAATATTAATTAAAACAATTGTTTAGGTGGACATTGTTTACCTGAAAGAACGTTATAAAGGATATAAAGTGTTTCATGCTGAAGATATAGCTATTATTGTATTAAAAAACCAAATTTCTTTTAGTAATAGTGTTGCACCTATTTGTATTGATTGGAATGGTGAATACAATGAAGTCAATGGAGATGAAGGAAAGGTTGGTTTGAAGTATTATTTAAATATTAAAATATTGTGATTTAATTAAAGATAACTACTGTTTCTATCACTTTCGTCTATCGATAATTGTCCATGTGTATGTAAATAGCAAATACCATGAGATCCTCTGCTAAAGTATACATGAATATTTGTATGTTGCCATACTCATACATAACTAAAAATTGAACCTTAATATTAAAACAGTAAACAGCGAAACATTATTCTTATATCATATTAAACCATCGAATTCTAAATTAAAAACTTAACATATCAGTCAGAATATATTTAAGTAACGTATTATACACAATACACATACCTTACAGCAGCATAACAAATGGTTAATTCAATTTATTAATTATAATTGTATGTGCACTAAACAACTATTTTTTACTTTTACAGATTTTTAGTTTCGGAAAAACGAATAACGGCACCATAAGTCTTATTTTATTAGAAGCATCTTTACCATACATCGACCGTAACTCTTGCCGAAAATTGTACAACAATGGATTTGATTCATATGTGACTTATGATAAGTTTTGTGCCGGTTCTACATTGGGTAATATAATATTTAAACATTGATGTTTTAACAAACTCCACTAAATTTATTAAACCCTTAATATTGAAGGCAGACACTTTTAAATATGAAGATAAACTTAATTTTTATTAAATTATGAATCACATTTTACAATTAGTATAAGAATATAAAATATATTTCTTACAATGTATCAAACAATTTAAACATGTATCAGTACAAAGCGAGCGTGCGTTGGGTGCTACTTTGTCTTACCTGTTGCTTGTTTTCATTGATAGGTGAAAACTAAAACGCCTAAAACTATAACGTCTTCGAATGTACTTACTCCACTAGTTAATGATCCATTATATCCAAAACGTAAATCACCGTTACTGTTAACTTATTTTCAGGTACAAGTGTAGTACGATAGCATACGATTATCGTTTTAGATCCATTCGTTGTAAGACCTCATACACCAAAAATATATATTTTTAGTTTCAGGACAAGGAGTGGGTAAGGGATATGGTGGAGGAGGCTTAAGCTTTTTACACTCTAATTTGTATTATTTAACTGGAGTATCGAGTGTCAAAGATCCAGATTCAAATAATTCAATCGTAGTTTTTACAGAAGTTGAGTTTCACATGCAATGGATTCGTGGACTCTATAACAGATACAGACGACAAGCTATATCATCTTGCTCAAAGTATGTAACTTTAATAAAAATAAATATTATGTTATTGTATGTGATAAAATTATTGATGGTTGGTTCCTATTAAAGTTTTAATAAGCACTTTAAGCAATATACGATCTATATTTAACATTAAGTAGGTATTCTTTATACTAAATACAGATTATTATCATAAAGATCAGAAACTCTTCTTTTTATATATTTTCATTATGTAAAAGTCTAACTTCGTGTACTATCCTCTCCTTTATTTTCAATTGTTAAACTTTTATATTACACATAAGCAGTGGTCAAAGTTGCTCAAAATAAGTGGAGGGATAACCAGTTGTGCCAAAAACAAATACAAATGAAAAGCAACTATTTTATGAGATTTTTGAAAACCATATGTGTAATTTACCATTGCTTATCAGTCTATAACGAATGAAAAATTTGTGAGCTGTGATCCCCTTAATGAACATCATTGTTCATTTTATTATTGAAAAATCAATTTAAAAAACCATCGTAAAAAAATGTTTTTGTAAAAACACCATATAACTCAAAAATATTTGTATGGGCCAAGGAGGATGTACTATTTTACAAAATACGCGGAGGGATGGAAATATAAATAATAAAAAGTAGAAGGATGCCACCCACTTTATCAATTAGCGTTCATACTTTTGTTTATAATTGTACCTATAATTAATATTTAATAATGTTTTGTTGCATAATAATTGAACACAATTATAGAAACGTCCAAGATCAGTTTAATTGTTCAAATGGAGTGTCCATCGAAAAGTTGTGGGTTTGTGATGGTCTTAAGGATTGTTCAGATGGTTCAGACGAGACCAACGAGTTGTGTGCTCGAAACGAGAATGGAACAAAAATAACCGAGGGTACCTACAAAACAATAGCTATATGACGTTTAATAATATTTATATGTTTGTGTAATAAAGAAAAAACTAATGGATACCAGCGTTCCAAATATCATTCTAAATTGACCATCGACTTTTTAATATTACATCTTATATTATGTATCTAATATTGTTTTAGATTGCGGTAGAGTATATACAAACCAAGTATTGATAAAGAATGGTCAAAAAGCACGTTATGGAACAGCACCTTGGAATGTTGGAGCATATCAATTCAATAAAAGGAATTCCAGTTATGACTATGTTTGTGGAGGGTCAATTATTTCTTCAAAATTAGTCGTTTCTGGTAAAATATTTGTAAATCGAATTTAAGAAAAAATTAAAATAACATAAATTTAATTTTTAGCGGCTCATTGTTTTTGGAAAAATGGTATGTCATTCGATAGAATATTAAAAGACGAAGGTCTATACAAAATTGCTGTCGGAAAATATGATAGAAATATTACAGTTATTGACAATGACTTTACTCAAATAATAGATGTAAGTTATTAGTAATTGGTATGTAGGTTATTAACGATTCAAAAGTCTAAAAATAATTTCAGGTATATCGCATGTATAATATATATTAAAACGATTGTATAGGTGGAAATTGTTTACTTCAAAGAATATTACTATGGATTTAGTGGTTTTCATGCTGAAGATATAGCTATTATTGTGTTAAAACACCAAATTTCTTTTAGTAATAGTGTTGCACCTATTTGTATTGATTGGGATGGTAAATACAATGAAGTCAATGGAGATAAAGGAAAGGTGGGTTTGTAGTATTATTTAAATATTAAAATATTGTGATTTGATTAAAGTTAACTACTGTATCTATCACTACTGTCTATCGATCATTGTCCATTTGTATGTAAAGAGCAAATACCGTGAGATTATCTGGTAAAGTATATATAAATATTGTCGTGTTGCAAAATTCATACATAAATTAAAATTGCCAAACCACTAAACGTTATTCATAGTAGTTCATATATAATGATCGAATTATAAAATTAAATAACTTTGATCAGTCAGAATGTATTCAACTAACATATACACAATACACATTCCCAACAGCAACATAACAAGTGATTAATTCAATTCATTAATTGTAATTGTAAGTTCATTAAACAACTATTTTATACTTTTACAGATTGTTGGTTGGGGACATTTGAATAACGGCAGCTTAAGTCCTATTTTATTAGAAGTATCTTTACCATACATCGACCGTAACTCTTGCCGAAAATTGTACACAAACGGATTTGAATCATATGTTACTTTTGATAAGTTATGTGCTGGTTCTTCATTGGGTAATTTACATTTAAACATTAATAGGTAGGTACCATGCAAACATTGATGTCTTTAACAAACCCCACTTAAATTTATTACACACTTCATATTGAAGGCAAACCACTTTTAAATACGAAGATAAACTTAATTTTTATTAAATTATGAATCACATTTTACGTTTAGTATGAGAATATAAAATATATTTCTTCAAATCTATCAAACAAGTTAATTGTTAAATATGTTTCAGCTAGTACTTATCAAGCGTACATTGGGTACCACTTTATCGTATATTATTTGTTTTCATTGATAGGTGCAAAGTGCAAACTAAAACGCCTAAAAATATAACGCCTTGCCTTCTTAGGTACTTACGGTACTAGTTAATGATCCATTATATCCAATAGGTAATTCACCGTTACTGTTAACTTATTTTCAGGTACAAGTGTAGTACGATAGCATACGATTATCGTTTTAGATCCATTCGTTGTAAGACCTCATAGACCAATAAAATATATTTTTAGTTTCAGGACAAGGAGTGAATAAGGGATATGGTGGTGCAGGATTAAGCTTTTTACACTCCAATTCTTATTATTTAACTGGAGTATCGAGTGTCAAAGATCCAGATTCAAATAATTCAATCGCAGTTTTTACAGAAGTTAAGTTCCACGTTCAATGGATTCGTGGATTCTATAACAGATACAGACGACAAGCTATATCATGTGGCTCAGTGTATGTGACTGTTGTATAAATAAATATTATGTTCTGTACATAGGCGCAATTTGGGTTAAATGTATGGGTTGCTAGATTAATGTCGACTAAAGTGATTAGTGGAGGCCTCTGCCTCCATGCATACAACTTAATTTAATACACCTTCGCATTAACGTTAATATAAACAATTACCTATAACACATTACGCTTTTATCTATATTATTATTCAGATAGGTAAGTTACCTATGTATTATTATTATGAAAATGATAAGGTCTTAGAAATAAATGTATCCAAATACCCATGGCATAATATATTATAGTCAATAAAAATTCGATGATGCTATCAAAAATTTGGGGGTGCTAATATGGATTTTGGGAGTGCTAAGCACCGCCAAGCACCCCCCAAATTGCGCCTATGGTTCTGTAAGTGGCAGAGTTAGTGGTGATTGGGGCCTTGGGGGCTTAGGGTCCTAAAGTCTTAATAAGCACCATCAAACAATATACGATTTCCGATATATATTTAATATTAGGTAGGTATTCTTTATACTAACTATAGGTACACATTATTATCAGAAAAATCAAAATCTCTTCTCTTTATAGGTACATTATCATTATGTAAAAATCTAATTTCATCGACTATCCTTTCATTTATTTTCTATTGTTAATTTTTTTACCACACATATGCAGTTTTCGAAATTGCTTAAAATTAGTGGAGGGATGTCCTTGATTTATATAGTTATCATATATCTATTGCTTAAACACCGGAGTCGGGGGGGGGGATTTTAACTCCCGTATACCTTTTTCATAATACAATTTTATACATGGTGTCAATTTTAGTTGGGTATCTTATTTTTGCATATATCAATATATGCCTAATATAGGCTACTTAAGTAAGTACTAAGTACTTAAATTTAAATATATTTTAAAATTCAAACATAACAAACATTAAATTATTGCAATATAAGTGTATAATATCTTTAAAGTATTTATGTAGATACAACTTATAAATATTAACAGTATGGTTTATAATTTTAAGTGTGAAAAAAATAGTAGAAAAATTAAACTATTTTTGAATATCAATTATTTTTATTATATTTATTAACTTTTGTAAAATTAATCAAAAAGTTGAAAGTTTGAACTATACAACCTATAATACATTATCTTATTTTATTTTCATAACATTTTAAGGAATTGTGTTTAGATTTATTATATCTTATTGTCATATTCATATATTACTACCCAATTTAAACCAACAAAAACAAATAAGTATACTTTTTCCGTATAAAAAAAGTAGCAATATTTTAAATATTAATAAAGATAATTTTTCATTTTATTATCGTAAAACCAATTTAAAAAATCATCGTAATAAAAATGTTTTTGAAAAACACCAATATAAATCGATAATATTTGTATATAATTATAAGGGTCAAGGGGATGTCTTATTTTGCAAAATAAGTAAAGAGATGGAAAATATAATTAGTAAAAACTCCCGGGATGCCATTTCACCTATTAACACCCCCACAGCTTTGACGACTGTAAAAAGGACATCTCTGATTTTTGCCTCAGATATATGATTCCCTAGCATTGATGGCAGGGTGGAGTAGAATGTGCAGTCCATTACCTTATAGGTATATGCTATTATCTTATTATTAAAATATTTTTTAATATTTTTTCACTGACTCTAATTCAGTTAATATGATGATAATATTTTGTTAGATAATAGTTAAAGCGAATTTTGTCATTTTTCACTAGGTATCCATCATTGATGGCAAATAAGTAACTATAGTAGAATTTGGCATATATATTTATAGTTGTGTTAAGTATAAGTATCGGAATTTTTAAAATCGATTAGCTTTCATAATTTTGTTTATAATTAATATTAAATAATGTTTTGATGCATAAAAATTGGATAAAATTATAGAAACGCACAAGACAAGTTTAATTGTTCAAATGGTGTGTCTATCGAAAAGTCGTGGGTTTGCGATGGTCTTAAGGATTGTTCAGATGGTTCAGACGAGACCAACGAGTTGTGTGCTAGAAACGTGTATGGAAAAAATATTACCACTGGTACAAAATAATAGCTTTATGACATTTATTATTATTTATAAAATGTTTTTGTAATAAGAACTAACTAATAAATGCCAGCGTTACACAAATTATCCTAAATTTAGAGCTTCTATTTTCTAACACTATAACTTATATTTACCTATCTAATATTATTTTAGATTGCGGTAATGTATATACAAACCAAGTATTGATAAAGAATGGTCAAAAAGCACTTTATGGAACAGCACCTTGGAATGTTGGAGCATATCAATTCAATAAAAGGAATTCCAGTTATGACTATGTTTGTGGAGGGTCAATTATTTCTTCAAAATTAGTCGTTTCTGGTAAAATATTTGTAAATCGAATTTAAGAAAAAATTAAAATAACATAAATTTAATTTTTAGCGGCTCATTGTTTTTGGAAAAATGGTATGTCATTCGATAGAATATTAAAAGATGAAGGTCTATACAAAATTGCTGTTGGAAAATATGATAGAAATATTACAATTATTGACAACGACTTTACTCAAATAATAGATGTAAGTTATTAATAATTCAAATGTTTGAAAATAAATGGTATCTCAAATAATATAATATAAATTAAAAAAATTTTATAGGTGGAAATTGTTTACCTAAGAGAAGGTTATTATGGAAGTAGAGTATTTCATACTGATGATATAGCTATTATTGTGTTAAAAAACCGAGTTTATTTTAGTGATACTGTTGAACCTATTTGTATCGATTGGAATGGTAAATACAATGAAGTAAATGGAGATATAGGAAAGGTTGGTTTGTAGTATTATTTAAATATTTAAATATTGTGATTTAATTAAAGTTAACTACTGTACCTATCACTATTGTCTATCGATCATTGTCCATTTGTATGTGAATAGCAAATACCATGAGATTCTCAGCTAAAGTATGCATAAATATTGGCATGTTACCATACTCATATATAACTAAAAATTGAACCTTAAATTTAAAACTATAAACCACTAAACATTATTGTTATTTCAAATATGATCGAATTCTAAAATTAAAAAACTTTGTTCAGTCAGTTTGTATTTAACTAACCTACACACATTCTCAACAGCTATATATAAAAGTTAATCGATGGTTCCTTAAACACCCCTTCACTGCTCGTCCAAGTAAGCTTTAAAGTTCCTCATCGGGCCACAAGGTCTCGAGTTCCTTTTGCTGTACCTCTCCACTGTACCAATTACGGTAAAAACAAACCAATTGACCGCATGATGCGGTTGGCTAACGAGGACCCCTCCTTTCTCAGTTTACCTTAATATTGTGTTATTTTTGTACATTTATTGTATGTAATTTTACTTGTGTCCTAATTATTTTAATTTATATTTACTGTGCCTATAATTCTGCTGTATTTTTTAGGCCATCACCCCTTGTATATGTTAGCTATCTCATTTTACTGAATTATTATTATGTACTGTACTAAATAAGGAATTTTTTATTCCGTGAATTAATTAAATAAATAAATAAAGTGATTAATTTTATACATTAATGCTCTTATGACCATATGTATAGTCAATGTACCTATGTGTCACATAAGGCATAGTTTACCACTCTTGAAAAATATATTTATTTTGCATACACGCAACAATGAATAATGCTAATAGGCTGTAAAAAATTGTCATACTTCTTATAATCCAATTTCAATTTTGAAGAATGATTTTAATTTGTTACCCTATTTTGTAAGATATATATAAGAAACAGATTTTGGAAATTTTGAATAGTTTATGGATTACGGTTCCAAATGACTTTCCTTAATTTCTCAAAATTAACTTGCACTTGTGCTAAAAAGAAAAAAAATTAAAAGCTTTTCCTGCAAAACATAGAGAAGAGGCTTACAAATTAAAATTGGACTACTAGAAATATGTTTATTTTCGCCAGTTTATAGGTCTAAATGCATGAAAAAATCAATCGTTTAGAGCTGTCCTAATTATAATTGTATGTATATTATACAACTTACTATTTTATACTTTTACAGATTGTTGGTTGGGGATATTTGAATAATGGCAGCTTAAGTCCTATTTTATTTGAAGCATCTTTACCATATGTCGACGGTAACTCTTGTCGAAATATGTACACAAATGGATTTGAACCATATGTGACTTATGATAAGTTTTGTGCCGGTTCTGCATCGGGTAATATAATATTTAAAAATTAATACCATGAAAACATGGATTTTTTTTAACAAACTCCACTTAATATTGAAGACATACATTTTTAAATATGAAAATAAACTTAATTTGTATTAAATTATGAATCACATTTTACAATTAGCATAAGTATATAAAATATAGTTCTATATTCTATCAAATTTAGTTAAATATGTACCTATCAGTACATAGCGAACGTACCTTGGGTGCCACTTTGTCCTACCTGTTCCTTATTTTCATTGATAGGCGCACACTAAAACGCCATGCCTTTGTAGGTACTTACTCTACTAGTTAATACTTAATGATCCATTATATCCAAAAGGTGATTTACTGTTAACTTATTTTGGGGTACGAATGTACATCGTACGATGGCATAAGATTATCGTTTTAGTTCTATTCTTTGTAAGACTTCATCGACTAATAAAAAATATTTTTAGTTTCAGGACAAGGAGTGGGTAAGGGATATGGTGGAGGAGGCTTAAGCTTTTTCCACTCTAATTCTTATTATTTAACTGGAGTAACGAGTATTAAAGATCCAGATACAAATAATTCAATCGCAGTTTTTACAGATATTAAGTTCCACATTCAATGGATTCGTGATCTGTATAACAAACATAACTAATTCAATAAGATTTACTATGATATCGTTATTAAAATAATTTATTCCAATAAATTGTTATTTATATAAAAAGGTTTTTTACTTATTTGTAAAAATTTTAAACAGTTCACACAATAATTGTTCATTTAAATTAAACCTAACACATATATTGTAACTTATAATAGATTGATAGTACCTAAGCATTATAATATATACAATGTATAATTGACTTATTATTCGAATAATTTTAGCATATATCAATTTTGTATTGTAGATTAATTGTTACATAATTATTATAACTATGTATTTTACTTTGTACTTGAAATATCTACTAATAAAATTGTATTACTTTTTTATTGATTGTATTCTTTGTTAATGAGTAATGACAATTTCTACTGCAAAACTAACATATTTTAGGAGTTATATATTTTTTTTAATTTTACCAAGGTTAAAAATTTTTATAAATTAACTTTTATCTAACTTATTTCTACTAATGTACGTACGTTTCTCCAGCCCCCCTCCCATTTCGAATTTCAAACATTTTTTTGGCCAAACATTTAGCGTGTAATTAGCGTGAATTGGCGTGACTAGTGCCAAGCAAATTTCAAAACTAGTCACGCCAATTCACGCTAATTACACGCTAAATGTTTGGCCAAAAAAATGTTTGAAATTTGAAATGGGGGGGGGGGGGGGGGGAGAAACGTAAGTTGACAAAAAGTTGAATTTAGTTTAGATTTCGTCAAAAAAATTACTCGTAAATACTAAATCTCTACAAATCTCTACAAAAAAATTCAACAACAGTTAAAATAATTTCGAAAAAAATTGAAGCAGGGTGTTGGCGTCCACAGTGTATTTTAGGAAACAAAAAAAAAAAAAATCAATTATATCGTGGGTATACACATTACAAACTTCAAACTAAAATGTCCAAAATCTTAAACAGAAAAAACTATTCAAAATATTAAGTTCATTAAGAAGAATTATTCATAGGGCACCAAGTTTTCAATGTTTAAGTCTATAAAAAAAATTCAACTAGGGTCACATAACAAGAAAGAAAATTTGAAGGGGGTGTTGGCGCCCGCAGGCAAATGCATATTAGAAAACAAAAAAAAAAATTTGGAAAAAATTTTACTTAAGAAATACACATAACAAACTAAAATACCCAAACTCATAGACAGAAAAAACTATTCAGAATAATTATAGGTAGTTCATTTAAGAAGGATTATTCATAGGGCACCAGATTATCAACAATCAAGTCTACACAAAAATTCAACTAGAGTCACAATACTAAAAAAAAAAATTGAAAGAGGGTGTTGGCGCCCGCAGGCAATGCATTTTAGAAAACCAAAAAAAAAAAAAATTTGGAAAAAATTTTATGTTAGGAATACACATTACAAACCAAAATACTCAAACTCTTACACAGAAAAAAACTATTCAGAATAATTATAGGTAGTTCATTTAAGAAGGATTACTCATAGGGCACCAGATTATCAACAATCAAGTCTACACAAAAATTCATCTAGAGTCACAATACTAAAAAAAAAAATTGAAAGAGGGTGTTGGCGCCCGCAGGCAAATGCATTTTAAAAAACAAAAAAAAAAAAATTTGGAAAAAATTTTACGTTAGGAATACACATTAGAAATCAAAATACCCAAACTCTTAGACAGAAAAAACTATTCAGAATAATTATAGGTAGTTCATTTAAGAAGGATTACTCATAGGGCACCAGATTACCGATATTCAAATTCTTACATAATATTCAACTAGTTAAATTAATAAAAAAAAAAATTGAAGGGGGTGTTGGCGCCCGCAGGCAAATGCATTTTAGAAAAAAAAAAAATTTAGAAAAATTAAATAGTAGGAACACACCTTAAAGAGTTCAAACTAAGAAGTCCATAATCTTTGTTCTGTCGTGTGATTTATTTTAATAACATGTGTTATAAACTAATAGGATTTTAACACTAATAATAATAACAACTTTGGATTGGTAAATAATATTAAGTGGACTGTATTACGATGTACGTCACACAACAAAACATACAAGTATAATAATTATAATAAAGATGATAATATTCACATATGAAGCATAGGGATGTAGGCGCCCACCTACTATATAATATAACAACGGATTACTCCTTATTCAAGAAATTACATGTATAATATTGCTCGTCATATAGGCAATAGTACAAATAATAAATATTGATATCACGTATAATAAATATGTTTACAATTACTACTGATAATAGCATAGATAAATAAAACCCGCGTATCACTATTATGATACCGCGTTACCGGTTGCCGCCGACCGCTCGACTGTCCACACGAGATACGACCAAACCCTATAACGTCTGCTTGTCCGTTCTGTTGCCGTAATCCACGATACTGACTGATGGCACCGAATTCCCGACACACTTTCGATGTCCGGTAGACTCGCACCCGCGCGCGATATAAATTACAACAATACGGCTTACTACTGCCGTGCCCGTTACTGCTTAAAGCACCCGCGTACGTCAAAGCAATTACACGGCAGTAGTCAATAATAATAACTGAGTCGTCCGTTCGCACTCTAAAGGTTGTACAAAATTAGATGCCACCACTGACAAACGCACCACACCGCATTGATTCCGTAATCAAAAGTTGAAGGGCGATGCCGAACGTAAATATGTTACGGAACGAGCTCGACTCCGACAACGGCGGTGGACACGGAACGACAACACTATAATGGTAGACAAATTCGCATCGTGCGACAACACACTCGACACGGCTCGCGAACTGTCCGGAACGGTACTAAATCCAGATACAAAACGCCCCGAGGCGGTAGGCCTTTTATTGCCGACGGCGAGCCGGTTTGGCATGGTACGGCGGCGGGGGTGGGGTTTCTTCTAGAACATTCGGCCTTATCGGCGAAACCCAAGACAAAAATAAATCGTCGTCGCCGCCAGAGTCGGTACCGAACATTCTCCCGCCTTTGAAAGCTACGAGCTTTCAAACTTTCTCGTACTGCAGAACATCATAACCATGGTTTCCGATAACGCCACTTGAATACTAACTATTTACAATGACTAATTATTTAAATCTAACAATATACAGTATGAAAATAAAACATAATAATACAAAAAAAAATATATAATATAATTATCATGGGAGAGGATATAGGACGTCCGTACGCATCGGTTTCCTCTTACATGGGCAGCTTAGTGACCTTAACAACTGGTCGCTTGAGAAGACCGTCGGCTGTTCGAATGGTCACCACGCGAATGATATTGTCCGAACCAGATGAACTTCCACAATACGTCCCAGTTGCCATGACATCGGTGGGTGATTGGGCGAATGGATTGCTACTAAATCCCCAATAGCCATGTTGTCGGTTTGTTTGAACCACTTTTTGCGTCCCTGCAATGTTTGCAAATATTCATGACTCCAACGACGCCAAATGATTGTAGCGCCTGACGAATCAATTGCCATCGTCCTAAACGGTTGATCGCAACATTAATAACATTTTCTTCGGGCAGGGCCAAGAGCGGCTGCCCAATTAAAAAATGTCCCGGAGTGAGGGCGTCTAAATCATTCGGGTCACTCGAAAGAGGTTGTAATGGCCGGGAATTTAAAACGCCCTTCGATTCTTATCACCAGGGTAGACATCTCCTCGAGTGTATAGACTTGGGCTCCCACGACCTTCTTAAGGTGTGTCTTGGTACTCTTGATTGCGGCCTCCCATAGCCCACCAAAATGGGGCGCGGCCGGAGGGTTAAAGTGCCATTCACAATGAACCCGAGAAGAAATAGCCTGACGTGCATTGTCCGTTTGAAGCAAGGTCTTAATCTGCTTCGCTGCACCAACATAATTCGTCCCGCAATCCGTGTAAATATTGGCTGGAATTCCACGGCGTGACGTGAAACGGTCCAATGCCGCCATAAATGATTCTGTTGATAGGTCAGTCACAATTTCTAAATGTACTGCTTTCACTGCCATACAGATGAACAAAGCCAAGTACGCTTGTGAGTCCGGGCTCCACGCCGTCGGCTCTCCTTCACAACGAATGGACCTCCGTAGTCCATACCTACATTATAAAATGGCCGGATTGCGGTAACTCTGGAAGCAGGTAAGTCCGCCATGAAAGGTGTAGGAGTGCTGGCCCGATATTTTGAACAAGGAACACATGAATGTACTGCTCGACGTACAGCAGCCCGACCTGACATAATCCAATATCGTCGACTAATCATTGACAGCACCACTCTCGCTCCACCGTGTAACAATAGCTGATGATAGTGCCGAATGATCAACTCCGTGAAATGGCACCGTTGTGGCAACAATATAGGGTGTTTCGCGCCGTTGTCAAGTGCAGAATTCTTTAGGCGTCCTCCGACCCGAATCAATCCCGTGTGGTCCACAAAAGGAGCCAACTGAGCTAAAGTTACGGGTAAAATGTCTCGATGAGCCTTTATTTGCTTGTATAAATCGGAATAATGCATTTGTTGGGTATATTTGATTACTCGATATAAAGCCTGATATTGCTCTGCAAATGAAATAGGTCCTGTCAACGCAGAACGCCCTCGCACTCGATTAATAAATCGAAGACAGTATCCAACAACACGCTGCATCCGAGATATAGAAGAAAAACGTTCTATCCAGGGGACCTCCTCTTCATGGGTATGCAATACACATTGGACCGGATTTTTGACTTCCGGTAAATTTAATGATGCCGTAACTTCCACGAGCGGCAACACCGGCCATTGAACTTCATCCTGACGTAGAAAATCGGGTCCTGATAAGTGCTTGGAACATGACAACAGTTCTCTCGGAAGCATACCTCTGGAAGCCGGGTCAGCCGGATTTTCATTCGTCCTCACGTGAGCCCATTCACAATTGGGCACCAGTGCTTGTATTTTGGCCACACGGTTGGTCACGAAGATTTTGAATTGCTTCTGTTCTCGCGTAAGCCACGCTAAAACGACTGTGGAGTCTGTCCACGCCTTGACCTTATTAATGGGTATTATGTTATTTAAGACTTCAAAATGGTGTGACAACAGTTTGGCAAGAAGTAGAGCCGCGCACAATTCGAGCCTAGGAATTGTCAACGAAGTATCCGTTTGTGAAGATTTCAACGGTGCTATCTTAGTTTTGCACGTGATAAAATAAACATGGAAGTGACCCAAATTGTCAGCTATCCGTAAAAATACTATGGCGGCATATCCACATTGTGACGCATCGGCGAAACCCACCATCTGCACCTCATTTACTTGGCGGATATCGATGTGACGAGGTAAAGATAAGTGTGACAAAAACGGTAATTCGTTCAGGAACTGACGCCACTTGCTCACCAACGAAGTAGGTAACGGAGAATCCCATCCAATCTTTTCGAGCCATAGTTCTTGCATGAATCTTTTAACCCACAGCAAAACCGGACCTAAGGCACCAATCGGATCGTACAGTCGTGCGATTGTAGATAACACAACCCTCTTAGTAATCGATCCCTCGCTGGTGGCTCCATGATATCCAAAGGTATCGGTGGTAGGATCCCAATGGACTCCTAGCACTTTCAAAGACGCATCTTCAGTTGGGGTGAAAGTTGGTTCTACAGCCTGATCCTCGATCGGCACGCATCTCAGCACGGCATCGCAGTTACTTGCCCACTTTTTTAATTCAAGTTGACCTCGTAGTAATAAATTGATAAGGTCTCTCTGTACGGCTAATAGGTCATCTACGGTATCGGCACCAGCGATTATGTCATCCACATAAGTATTATTGATTAACAGCCCCTTCGCCTGGGGAAAGTTCGCACCATCTTCAAAATCCAATTGACGCAGGCATCGCAGTGCAAGATATGGCGCTGAGTTTACACCATAAGTGACGGTTCGTAATTGATACTCCTGTACCTCATCCTCCGGTGACTTACGCCACAGGATATGTTGATAGACACAATCCTCATCACGTACTCTGATCTGCCGATACATTTTCGCGCGATATCAGCTACGAACACGTACTTGTAGAATCTGCTACGAAGTAGAACATCGCTAATTTCAGTCTGTAATTTCGGCCCCGTACATAGACAATCGTTCAATGATTTTCCCGATGTAGATTTCGCCGAGGCGTCGAAGACAACTCGAATCTTAAGACCCTTTTCTTCATGCTTAACTACAGCATGGTGTGGTATAAAATATTTTCCTGGCACCGATGCCAGTTTCATATGACCTAAATTTAAATAGTCATCCATAAACTTACGATATGCTGTGTACAGTTCCGAATCCTTTGCCAAACGTCGCTCGAGATTATACAGACGATTCAATGCTAGAGCGCGCGAAGAACCTAAATCTTCCGGGCTCCCACCTTGAAATGCCGTCGTCTGGTTCGTTGACAACTCTGTTAGAGCGCGCACCGTCGACTGAAACGGTAATGATACTACAAACCGTCCGGATGCGTCTCTAATTGTTGATTTCTGGAACCATGCCTCACATTGCTCGTCTTCCGTTGACAAAATGTCCGGCACATCGGGTTCTTCCACAGACCAGAATTTTTGTATTAACCTTCCGATTTCTGGCGTCGATACTGCTGATAATGACACCATGGGCGACGTTGAAGTTTCATTTAATGCTCCTACCACAATCCATCCAAGTTGAGTATTCATGGCTGACGGCAGACCCGTACTGTGAATAATATCTGCCTTTGATTGTAACAAATGTGGATACAAGTCGCTTCCTAACAACATATCGATCGGCCCGGGTACATCGAACTCCGGATCAGCCAGCAACAGGTGGTGATACCGCTCACGCACCGCCGAAGGTATCCTATCACACAGGTAACTGCATCGTGATGTGCGTCAAAATGACGACGCTAGTAGCACAAAACTGCGGACCCTCCGTGTGAAGCGGAATAAATGGCATTGAGTGACACCTTTCACTTTAGTTACTCGTTGTTGAGAGAGCCCTGTCACCTCTATTCTGCTCTTAATGTGCCTTAAACCAAGACGAGTGGCACAGTGTAAAGTGATCGCCGAAATTTGGGAACCACTGTCTAAAAGAACGCGTACCGTTTGTAATTTTCCCACGTTGTCCCGAACACGCACAATAGCTGTACCTAAAATAACAGTGGCTTCAGTACGCGCAGCGCCCGAGAACTTGACTTGATTTTCAGTTGCACTTGTCCTTTTTCCGCTGACTCCGCTCCTCTGTCGAACATTCGGCGTCTCCGTGCGATACTGACGACGCTGGCTTCGCGTAGTCTACATGTAATAATGTGTTATGTTTGCCACCACAACTTCGGCACTTAAATGTTGACGGACATGATTTCGCTGCGTGTCCTGACTTCAAGCATATGAAGCACACACCGTTACCGCTGACAAAACTTCCTTCTTGCAGCGACCGATTTTTGTTTAAATGCTCCACAACGATAAAGTGGGTGATCCTGTTCACAAAATATGCACTTTACGCCACTCGAAGTCGTAGCTAATGAATATTTCCCGGGTGCGCCACCCTTGCCGTTCTTAGTCACAACCTTGACACTTTGTTCTACTTTACCCACAGTAGTCCCGATGTTTTCTAATATTTTGCACCGTTGAGAAACAAAATCCAACAGGCTATCCAATGACGGCATTTCCGTCTGTGGTATACTAGCTTCGTATAGTCTTCTGGTTTCAACGTCAAGCACCCGCGCGCCAATATAAAATAATAGAAATCCAGAAATATCATCGATACCTAATGCCTTGATAGCGGCGACGTTCTCGCGGAACGTATTGACAAACGTAGCGAGTGCCGCCGTAGACTCCTTCTTGAGCGGCGAGAACGCGAACAATCGATCAATATGCGCCGTTGCTAATAATCGATTATTTTCAAACGACCTTTGAAGAGCATTCCACGCGATATTGTAATTATTGGCCGTTAACGGAATGTGCTTGATAACGGCTAACGCAGGACCTGATACGCATGATTTTAAAAAATGAAATCGCTCAATGTCCGGAATTGACTGATTGTCATGCACAAGTGAACGAAACATATCACGAAATGAGCACCATTGGACTACGTCCCCATCAAATTTTGGCAACTCAATTCTGGGCAATGCTATAGCTGTACCCGCAGGAGCCCCACAACCCGGACGCGGCACCTGATTTATTACACTCGTGGTCGGTCGAATTGTTTCAAAAATCAATCGAATACGTCCGATTAATTCTTCGACCTCGTCCGTAATTAACAAATCTGTGTCCTTAAAGTCGTCATGTAACCCGGAATCCAACATACAATTCAACACTTCTTGTTGCTGTACCTCAAACTGATCCACGTACTTGTCGAGTGATACGTAGCGTGACAAAAACAACGGTTGCTTGTCAACCTCAGTTCCCACCTCCTGAGCTAACGTATGTAAATTACGAATTTTTCGTACCGTCATATCGCGAGAAGCACGTGAACGTAACAGCATGTTTGGCTCCGAAGCCACAGCTACCGATTGACGTTTCGGACGACCCATATTTACACGATAGGATGATTAGGAACGAAATACCTAATAACAATAATCTAACGAAAAATACCTACCTAAACGTATTATGAGATTACAATAAGCACGTAAATAAAATACTTCGTATTTAGATATATAAAAATATTGCTACTCCTATCCGGCCCGAAGGACCAAATGTTCTGTCGTGTGATTTATTTTAATAACATGTGGTATAAACTAATAGGATTTTAACACTAATAATAATAACAACTTTGGATTGGTAAATAATATTAAGTGGACTGTATTACGATGTACGTCACACAACAAAACATACAAGTATATAATAATTATAATAAAGATGATAATATTCACATATAAAGCATAGGGATGTAGGCGCCCACCTACTATATAATATAACAACGGATTACTCCTTAATTCAAGAAAATTACATGTAATAATATTGCTCGTCATATAGGCAATAGTACAAATAATAAATATTGATATCACGTATAATAAATATGTTTACAATTACTACTGATAATAGCATAGATAATAAAACAAAACCCGTATCACTATTATGATACCGCGTTACCGGTTGCCGCCGACCGCTCGACTGTCCACACGAGATACGACCAAACCTCTATAACGTCTGCTTGTCCGTTCTGTTGCCGTAATCCACGATACTGACTGATGGCACCGAATTCCGACACACTTTCGATGTCCGGTAGACTCGCACCCGCGCGCGATATAAATTACAACAATACGGCTTACTACTGCCGTGCCCGTTACTGCTTAAAGCACCCGCGTACGTCAAAGCAATTACACGGCAGTAGTCAATAATAATAACTGAGTCGTCCGTTCGCACTCTAAAGGTTGTACAAAATTAGATGCCACCACTGACAAACGCACCACACCGCATTGATTCCGTAATCAAAAGTTGAAGGGCGATGCCGAACGTAAATATGTTACGGAACGAGCTCGACTCCGACAACGGCGGTGGACACGGAACGACAACACTATAATGGTAGACAAATTCGCATCGTGCGACAACACACTCGACACGGCTCGCGAACTGTCCGGAACGGTACTAAATCCAGATACAAAACGCCCCGAGGCGGTAGGCCTTTTATTGCCGACGGCGAGCCGGTTTGGCATGGTACGGCGGCGGGGGGTGGGGGTTTCTTCTAGAACATTCGGCCTTATCGGCGAAAACCCAAGACAAAATAAATCGTCGTCGCCGCCAGAGTCGGTACCGAACAATCTAATTGAAAAACTATTCAAAAATAATCCATAGGTAGGGTAAATAGTATGAAAGTGATTTAATTTCTAAGGATGTAAAAAATGTTTAATTTAAAATAATACTACTGTATTTGCTGGGTCTACAGTATATTAAAAATTACAAACTTTAAAAACTAAATGCAAATATAACATAGTCCGATATCTGTTTTAGTCTTTGTAAATATGTGCGGAAAAAAAGTATACTTAGCACATATGTAAAAACAATGTGGAAGGAAATCTTTGAGAATTCTTTGACATAGAATCCAAAACACAAAACCATATTTTAAATTAAAACTATTGATTTCTACATTTCTTTTACAAAAACTAAGAGTCCATAATCTTAAACGCAAGAAACTATTCAAATATTTAGTTACTAAAGAAGGATTATTCATAGAGTATTAGATTATCAATGTTCAAGTCTTACACAAAATTGAACAAGAGCACATTACTAAAAAAAAAATTGAAAGGGGGGGTGTTGGCGCCCGCAGGCAATGCATTAAGAAAACGAAAAAAAATGTATAAATATTACATAGTAGGTACACACTAATAAAAAAAAAAAAATTGGAAAGGGGGTGTTGGCGCCCGCAAAGCAAATGCATTTTAGGAAACCAAAAAAAAAATATGGAAAAAATTATACTTTAGGAATACACAGACAAAGTACAAACAAAAATGCCCAATAATTTTAAACAGAAAAACTATTCAAAACATTTAGTTTATTAAAGAAGGATACTATTCATAGGGTACCAGAATATCAATGTTCAAGTCTACACAGAAATTCAAATAGAGTCACATATCTAAAAAAAAAAAATTGAAAGGGGGGGTGTGGGCGCCCGCAGGCAAATCCTTTAAAGATAAGAAAAAAAAAATTTTAGAAAAAATTAAATAGTAGGGGACACACGTTTAAAGAGTTGCAAACTAAGATGTCCATAATCTTAAAACGCAAGAAACTATTAAAAATAATTATAGTAGTTATCTTAAGAAGGATTATTCTAATGAGTCAATGTTATCGATGTTTAATAATTCGGCAAGAGACAAAATCATAAAAAAAAATTAAGAAGGGAGGTGTTGCGCCGCGCCGCAGCAAAATGCATTTTAGCAAACAAAAAAAAACTAGAATAATTAAATAGTAGGGACACACGTTAAGAGTCAACTAAGATTTCCATAATCTTAACCGCAAGAACTATTACAATAATATAGGTAGTTCTTTAGAATAGTTATTCGTATGAGTCAATGTTATCAATGTTTAATAATTCGGCTAGAGACAAAATCATAAAAAAATTAGAGGGAGGTGTTGGCGCCGCGCACATGCTTTAGAAACAAAAAAAAATATTTAGAAAAATTAAATAGTAGGTAACACACTAACCTACAAAAAAAAAATTGAAAGGGGGTTGGCGCGCCCGCAGGCAAATGCATGTAAAAAAGAAAAAAAAAATTTAGAAAAAATTAAAGAGTAGGGACACACGTTACCTAAGAGTTAAACTAAGATGTCCATATCTTCGTATTTAGAAACTATATACATAATCCTAGTTCATTCCGAACTCTTATGGTAACTGCGCATGGGGAGGGCTAGAGAAAAACATAAAAAACTTAGAAGGAGTTTTGGCGACTACTTGAGTTGAAACAAGTAAAATTTTGGGACCAAACCATTATGGGATTGGGACTTTATCAGAGCTGAATGTCCAATGATAGGCTGATTAATTGGGTGCCCGCTTCATCCATAATAAAATATTTAAACAATATTTAAATATATTATTAGAACAAAAAAATTAAAAACAAACACATTTTAAATTTACGTATACTTATTACATTTCCAAAGGTAAATGATTTTTTTGTAGAATTCACTTTAGACTTAGCTAAAATAAAAAACAAAAAGTGGTTAAATTAATGATACTAGCCATGTATAAATAATTAGATGGTCCCATACCATTGGAGTTGAACTCTTAGCAGTAGCTCCGTCGATTGCTTGTGGATTAATGGCTGGAGTTACTGAACCACTTTTTAACTAGGCAAAATAAAGTTGATTAATAGTTTAATAATTATACCTAATGGTAAATTATGATACAATAACATACTTTTGTAACATTCATAATATCATTTGATTTCTGAATAAATTTTATATCTGATAATTCATTTGATTTTTGTAAGTTATTATTTTGGTCATTTTCTAAGTTTTCTTTTCCACTTTCAAATTTAACTTTTTCATTCTTAAAATTAAAAAGACAATTAAAAAATTATAATTTATTATATTTACAAAGTTTATATAGTTTAATATATTTACTGACATTCAAATTTTGTATTTTATTTTGTGCATCATTCAATTCTTGAGTAAGTTGTTTGTTTTTCTTTTCTTCTTCCAAGTATTTTAATTTTAATTTTTCCAATTCTTCTCTTAAATTTTTTTCTTCTTCCTTTAAATGAAATTAAGTTAGTATAGAGTACTATAAATAAGATATACGTATGCATGTATAAAAAAAAATGTTGTGTACATAATGCTATTAGAGATAATCCATATTTTTAAATATTACATTAAATTAGTATAACTGTTAAAATGTAGATAATATATTATACTTATTGACAATTGTATGTTTATTTATGACTAACATAGTTTTTAACACAAACACAATATTTTCAGAAATTTTTGTTTGAACTTTATCAAGAAATTACAGTAGTTTAAAGTTTAATAGATTTATGAGTTTTATGAGTTACTATTATATAATTTATTATAAGTAATATGCATACATCTCTAAAAAAGTTGAATATTTAAAATAATATAACATCTTAATTTTTATTGGGCTATTAATCTAATTTTTATAATTAATTTTTTCTTAGTTCAAAAATAAATTTCAAAATCATATATCTTCACTTTCTGCTGTACGGCTGAACAATCAACACATGTTTTTGTCACGCTCTTGCGTTATTACGTATAAAGTTAACTTAAAACCAGTAAAAAAACCTAACCAGTACAAAAGCCATTAGTGCCATCGATAACAATAATCAACCAAAACTCTATATTATCGAAAGCCGGGCTACCCCTACTGCCAGTGATGATAATATTTTCAACTGGTCTACACCTTGGACAAAAAAGACAGTCAAGAGGAAAAATATACAAAACTCTCCAACGGGTACCTCTCCAAATCTTAAACATTCAAACTCTACGTATACTTCTATAAACAGATTCTCTCCACTTGCTCAAAGCAATGATGATGTTCATATGGAAACTGATACCTCAACAAATATAGCACAAACAAAACTCCCATTGCCACCACCTATATTTATTAAAACCGATATAATGCAGTTTAATCTATTCTGCGAATCCATAAAACAGTTGACTCAACCTGATGGTTTTCTATGCAAATCTTCCGTAAATGGTTTAAAATTAAATACATATACAACCGACTCATATCGCAAAACTGTAAAATTCTTGAAAGAAAAAAAGTCAACTTTCACACATATCAACTCAAAGA